>OX637866.1:5253048-5284166 GCA_951802705.1 Netelia virgata | reverse complement strand
TTGTACGTGTGTGGAGTTTGCCTCGTTGGCGCAGGTGCAGGACACGCGCGCACCGCGCATCCACTTTCAGCCACTCGATTATAAAATAGTCGGTATAGAATATTGCACACGTACGATGCTGGCGGTACGAAGCAAGTGGTGGTACGCTGCGGATAATCGTAAAGCGGTCCCGGGGGTAATGACTCTTAATATAGCCCTGCCAACGGAGTTAAATGATTCCCATCCATGAATCACCTCGACGCGCGCGTCCTCTCTTCCTCGCCGTGACTTTTCGCGCGATGTACGTTACTATGTAATATAAAGAGACGCACGTCATTCACCCCCTGGCGGCGGGTCCACGGATTCTTCGTTTTACGCGTGGCGAACAATTCCGATTTAAAAAAAAAACGAAAACACATTTTTTTGTATTAATTTTTCCAAAACATATAATTTTTGTTTTCATTAATTTCTCACATTTGTCGCAAAATAAAAAAATTCCATAATTCGATACAATGATTCGCAAAAATCGTGTGCGATCGCGCACAATAAAAATATAATCTCGACTCCCGATTTTTCCGTTGCGAAACGAAGGTTTTCGTAAAATCCATTTGGATAAAATGACGATTTAAATGAAAATTGGATACATAATTTCGATTCTCGTTGCAATCCCGATGCTTTCAAAATTCTCGTCGCGTGTCTCGCTAATTCCCATTCTAATTTACACGATCGCTCGCGCAAAGTTTTACGAACAATCGCGACGTTCCTCCGACGGAAAACTCTCCGTCCGTTCCCAGGGACGAATTATGAAAAAGCGTGTAAGTACATCTTCATCGATTAGCAATGCCGCGTGCGATCCGTTCGAAAGAATGACGGGAGACAAGATCGAGCCGGTGGACGCGAGTACGTATACGAGTGATCGAACCGATCATTGGGAAACGACGAAGCTTTAACGTTTACCGCGAGAAAGAAATCCCTTCGTACGAACGATTTATGGAAACTCGAGATTCTCGGAGAACCTCGGAATTGCTAGGCGATTCCGTGGGTTCGGACTCACTCGATTGCGACGCGGAACGTATCAGGCCCCAAGGGAGCGAGAGCGAAAGACGACGAAGATCCACACGAGTTTCGCGCGCACGCGCGATAAAAGCTTGAATAAGAAGAAATACGCGGAAGGGGGGGGGGGAGGTAAACGAAGAGAAGGAGGGGGTAAAGTCGTTGAAGAAACATCATGACCATGCGCGCGCGCGCGCTGCGCAGGAGGGGGCGAGATGGGGGAGGGAGTGAGAGCGAAGTATCGATAAACGCGCGGGAAGACTCGCGCGACTCGTACCCCGAGCAGCGACATCGGAGAATGCGATTTGATTCCTTTTCCATCGGATCGGTCGGCTTTCTCTGTTCGTCTAAACGTATATATGTATATAGACCGAGAGGTCTCGCTCCTTGGCACGACGACATTTTCATTTCTGCTTAGCGAGAAATCGCCTCGGGGCGATTAATGCCGAGCTCGGTGAATGGAAAAATAAAAAATAAAATAATAATAAAAAAAAAAGAAGAAAACATAAGAGACACACAAAAAGCAAAGATATTACGAGGTGAATAAAGTAAAAAGAAAATAAAGGAACGATTACAAGGATCCTTCGGCGTCCTCCTGCTCTCGTGTACCGCAACCGGTTGATTCATTTTTCATACGCTTATATCTTTATACGAATGCGCGATTAAATACTATTGCAGAGAGAAAGAGAGAGTTAATGAGTACATAAACTTAATGAGAGTACATTAAAAGCTTAAAGGTTGTCGGTGATAATCGACGAGTTGGTATTTGATTTTTTGTTTTTTTCTTTGCGTTTTTTTTCTCTCTCTCTCTCTTGACTTTTATCAAACTCGTCTGGCGTCCCATCGAACGGACCATTTTTTTTTGTTCTCCCGTACCGGTACGCGGCGATCGCGTAAACGTGAATTTATACCTCGCGAACGATCGCGACGAACATGGTAAGACGGAGAAGAAGAAGGAGGAGGAGGAGGAGGAGTAAAGGAGAAGGTTGCGAGGACGAGAAGAACGTGAGTCGAGGAAGAAGAGATCGTTGACGAGTTTGAATCGTCGTCGTGAACCAACTCGATTTGTATAATAGCCGAGATACACCTGTATGCGTAATATAAACTCGGGATCGTACTAAATCGAGGATATCTTCGAGGAAGAGAGCGTGTACTTTGGATTACCCCGAGAGACGTACGTGGATATTACGCGAAACACGAGAATTTCGAAGTGAAACGGTCTCGTTGGCATCGATAGTTTGCCATACGGGAAATAAAGGATCGAGGAGACCAGACTCCTCTCTCTCTCTCTCTCTCTCTCTCTCTCTCTCTCTCTCTCTCTCTCTCTCACTTTTCTGAATCGTTTCGTCTCGAGGAATAAGAATCGAGATCTCAAGACTCGACAATAAATTCGCGAGATGGTGGACATCCGTCAGTCTACGAGAGAGTCGTGAACGCGATTCACGGACGATATCTTTTCCGAGTATAGGTACTCGCGTATAGAGGGCGAACGTCGCGTGCGTATCGTTAAGAAAAGTTACAAAGGCGATTAAGGGGAACGCGGGTATGAAATGCTTCAACTCGTCCTTTTCGAATGGAAAAATTGACCGGCTAGACAACGTACGACGTTCGATGAATAAACTCGATGCCAGTTTTATGCCCGTGTGCGTTATACGTTTGCGTACGCGTGGTAGGAAGTTCCAGGAGGAAGAACGGAGTCGATCGTGTCTCCTGACTGACAATTCGCGAGATCACGAGAGACAGAGAAAGAGAGAAAGAGGAATCGGCGAGACGCGTGCCGACGTCCTGTGGTAAACGAGGAGAATGTAGAGTAACGTCGGGAAACTTGTCCAACTCGGTAACAAATTTCATTCTGAAAATTTCATTATTTTCTTTGATCAAAATTGTTCCTTTTCTCTAGGAAATATTTTCGAAAAGATTGAATTTTTTTAACGACTCGAATTATTTTAATTATAACGAATGATACAATTTTCAAGATTTGTTCGAAATTGTAATTTTTGTAATATTGTAATTTGAATAATCGTTCGTTCGGATAAAAATATTATCAACGATACGTTGACGATACGAAGTAACGATTTTAAGATTTGTTTGAAAATCGTGTAATAAGCCACACAAGTCGTTAACGTACTCGAGCGTCGTACACCCGGTCGTATTTTCAACCCTTCGGTAGGATCCGCAGCCGTTAAGAGTCCTTTCGTAGTGTCTTTCTAATGCTCGTGTCGAGTGAAAACGTATAAAATCCCCGAGGCAGGTTGCTTTCAAGTTGGAATGATTTAGCGTTGATTCGGTCATTTCCGGAGCCACGGTCTTCGCGAACCGTCGGTACGCTACGCGCGCGCGCAAGCACCATAGAGTCATCGCCTCGGGGTGACTTTAACATCCTACGAGCGCTCGGTACTATATTACTCCTTTCGCTTCCTCCATTCCCATATACGCATCTCCTTTAGAAAAAATGAAACGAGAACCACCACGACGCTCGGGACTTCTCGCACGTACGAATTTCCTAATAAGACGACAAACATTTATTTATTTTGTTTGTTTTTTTTCGTAAATTTCTATCTCGTATTTTTTCTTTTATTTTTCTTACAATTTTTTGGAAAAAAATCATCCTCGTCTCGGTCGGAATTATCATTCGCATGGAAGAAAGCTCCTACGTGTTCCTATATTTGCTATCCGCTGTTGGCAAATCCTCGGCCGGAAGAGCGAGAAAGTGGAAAAGAATAACGCGACGCGGCGAGGCATGGACGCGCGCACCGTGTGGCTCAACTGATTTACTACCCGTGAGGCGAGCTCGTGCAGCTTCTCGTTCGTCATATTTATTTGTTCACAAAGCACATTTGTGACGCCTCAAGCGCCTGCGTCTGCTTACATATATATATATATATAGATTATATTGCCCGTACCGTGTCCGTTCACTCGTGCGGCTCGCCAAGTCAGCGATAACTTCTTCGTGGCACGCCCGACGTGCCAAAGCTCGCACCGCGGACGCCCGACAGCTATTTTCCCTTTAGCAAAATCCTGCGAAGCCCGCGCGTCCTTAGCCCAACCGGAAATTTTTCCATTGAATTTACGAATTAACGAATCGAATTATAAATCATCTCGAATCAATCATCGATTATTATTAATTATTCATTAGTCATTTTTCAAAATCCTAAATTATAACAAAAATATGTTCAATAAATTGTAATTTGGAAAAATTGTCGTTTCGTGTTTTTCGCGAAGCTCCGGGGTTTCTCGCGATTCGACGTGGTACGAGACGACACAGACAACATTGATGTCGAGACGAACGATCGATGAACCGTGATGGTATTGCAACGAGACGAACGAGACGCGAGAAAGAAAAAGAGAGACGGGAACGAAACGAGTGACGAGTGTGTAGGGTGCGGTGGGATGATGTGGGCTAAGGGGTGGGGGTAGAGAGAGGGCGGTGGGGGAGGGAGAGAGGGGGCTTAAGATGCATTTGTACCAGGGAGTGATGCCGCGCGTTGCCGAGAGACATTCAGAGCCGCCTCTTCTGGTACACATCACATGCGTGTATCGTTTAATTACCGCTACCGCTAATTATCGTTTTTCTTATACTCTTCGACTCTCTCGTACACAGGCGCAACGGTTGTACTCGCGGTAGCCATCGAGCCATTCGTGACATTGAACACTGATCTGGTCTCTGTACTTTCCTACACACGTGTACATCTCGCTCTCTCTCTCTCTCTCTCTCTCTCTCTTTCTCTCTCTCTCTCTTCCGCTCTTTCGATCTCTTCCGCTCCGTCTCTCTCACTCTGTCTCTACTCTTCTCGATTTTCTCGGTTTACACGCGTATACCTACGAACGACCTGTATAAGTTTTCCCTCTACGCAATGTACGACTACAAATATCATATATATATATATATATGTGTGTGCGTGTGTGTCTGTGTGTGTGTGTGTCTGAGTCTCTGTCTCCTGTTTGCCGGTTCTACTCTTCTGGTTAGCACACAAGAAGTTCTTCTCTGTCATCTCGTCTTTCTCTCTCTCTCTCTTTCGTAGTCCGGCCACTCGTCACAAATCCATTAGAGTAATTAGTAACAAAAAAATGAGAAACTCGTTATCGAACCTCGGTGATTAACCCGCGAGCGAGGCTTTACGAGCGTGTGCGCTACAACGAACGAGGTACCTGAGAGAAAGAACGAGAGAAAGAGAGAGAGAGAGAAAGAAGAATATATTCCCGTGCTTCCTGACTCTAAACTCGAGCATGAAAACGCAGACGCATTACCACGCACGTTACGAGCTCGCCGATCTTGTTCATTTTACGACGATATATATATATATATATATATATATATATATATATATAGATCTATCGATAAAATTCAACGTTAAAGCAAACTTAGGGCTCGTCGGTTCATAGACGTAAACGATCGTTAAATTGCGGGCATATCGTACGAGAAGGTGAGCGTGAAATCGAAAAAAAAGTATTTCTTCGATGCCGTATATACTTAACGACCGTTCGATCTTAATTTTAACGTTCGCGTATCGACTCGCCACAGAGACAGAGATTTTCCCATCGGGAACTTCTTGAGATCGATTGAAACGTCGTTAGAGGTGAGGAGTGCGCGAGACGCCCCATGAAAGGAATATGAGGGAGAAGAACCGAGTATATGGGAAGAGAATGAAACAAAAACGTAGATGAAGAAAAAGGGAAGAGTGAGAAGGGAGAAACTGAGAAAAGCCGCGACCTCTTCCTCCGACTTCTCTCTATCTACTAGAATATATATATATATATATATATTGTAATATATATATATACATACATACAGATATACTTATGTGTGTTTATTTTACCAGCGAGTATATACACTATCGTTGACCGAGCAGACGCCATCTGGCGGGTGAGTGAGAAAGAAAGAGAGAGAGACGAGAGTTCTCCAACTCGCGACGATTATCTTAATAGCGCGAGTGACTCTAATGAATAGCAAAGTTTTTGCGAGACTCGCTGTGAGAGACGTGCGAGTGGTAACAAACAAAAAAAACACACACACACACACACACAAAAAGAAAAGCGGGACAAAAAACGTCACCGGGAGAGTGGGGTTCGCGAACGCGTCAGGAGAAGGAAAAGGTTTCGCGGAGATCCTTTCTCGCTTTTTCTCGCCTCTCACGAGAGAACGAGAGAGAGAGAGAGAGAGAGAGAGAGAGAAATAGTGAGAAAAAGATGAAAAAGAAAAGAGCAAAAGCTGTCGACGCTTCTTCAGCATTTTCTTCAACACTTCTTTCCTTCTTCTTCATTCTCTGTTTCGTACGATGAAGAGAAATGTTGTATAGGTATAAAGAGAGAGAGAGAGAGAGAGAGAGAAAGAGAGACTGAGAGAGAAAGAGTCGATAACCGCACGAGAAAGAAGAGGCGAGACCCTCTTCTTGCGTTCGTTCTCCCGTGGCGCATGGACGAGGAGAGCCACCTTCGCCAGCTCCATCCTTTTCCTGTCCATCTTGCCCTCACCCTTGCCTCCCTTTTGCGGTATATTCCAGCATCGTTCGTCTCTACGTGAGGCTGGTTACCTACGGGTCGCGGGAGAAAGAACGAGAAGAACGCGCGAACGACCGCGCGAAAGAGAGAGCGAGAGAGAGAGAGAGAGAGAGAGAGAGAGAGAGAGAGAGAGAGAGAGAGAGAGAGAGAGAGAGAGAGAGAGAGAGAGAGAGAGAGAGAGAGCGAAAAGGGACAAGAAGAGAGATACACCATAAGAAAAGGTAGACGCGAGGAGACGCACTGGCGTGAGAACGGGACAGTATGAGATACGAAACGTAAGATGAGATGACTCCACGAGGTAGAATGGAAAGAGGTGAAAAAGAGTATAGATTGTCTATGATTGAAGAATAGATTCGAGGAATATTCCGACGGATTTGCTATTTCGTTCTATAGAGATACGTACGCTAGCCAACGTGGATGCCAATTTTTGCGCTGATCGATAGAAAAGGACGATGAGAAATATATATTTGATGAAACTATGCGAATATAATTCGAGTTTCGTTGAATTTCCGGGATTGATTTTAGCTCGGAAACATTCTCCAATGGTTTGAAAAAAAAATGTTTTTCTTACACCAAAAATAATTTGTTGCCGCGATTTTCACTATTTTTCGTGAATACCTTTTGTTAAACTGCGATGAACGCAAAACAAAATTCTAACGAGCGGTGAAAAAAAAAAAAAAAAAGAAACAACAATATCGAGAGAAAGGGACCGTGTCTTCGTGTACGAGCAAACGAGTATCTCGGGAGAAGGAGTCAGAGAGCACGGTAGAGGGGTCAGTGCGCGTTGAAAGATACGACGTTGATTGCTCGTCGAAGAAACGTTCGAGGGACCTCGATGAACCCGAAGCAACGGGCGAGTGAGGGCAACAGTCCCGAAACGCGAGATTCGTGTCGATGCCCTCTTTTCCTCTCTCTTCCTCTCTCTCTCTCTCTCTCTCTCTTCTCTTACACGCGCCTCTCACGATTCATTACCGGACCTCGGAAACTCCGCGAAAGGTCTGAAAACAAATTTGTAAAAACAAAAATGAAAAAAACAAAAATTTCGCTCGCTCGCAATAAAAAAAACGTCCAAGTCCTAGAAAGTTTTGTTTTCTTTTTCACTCCGACAGTTTCCCATGTAACACTCGAGACTTCCCTGTAAAATGTGCCCTCCCTCCTCCTCCTCCTCCTCGCCCCCTCACCGCTAAGCCTATATGGCTCGCGAATCGAGTCGCGAAATGGCGGGGATGCTGGACGCGTGTGATTCCACCATTGAGATGTTTCTTCTGGGTGGGTGAAGAGATCAGCCTCTCTCTTCTTCTCTCACGTTCGTACCAACGCCGCTCGCGTTCCTCGCTCTGTGTTACTCTTCGCGTTACTTCGTGCTTCCTTACACGCATACGTACACACGTATCTATTTATATCTGTGTGTATGTGCGTGCGTATGCGTGCGTGTGAGTGTGTGTGTGTGCCTTTTCACAAGGAGAGTTGTTGTACGTGTCATTAATACGTTCCGCGAAACACTCTCGCGTGTCCTATCGAGTGAGTCTCCCGAGTCTTACGTTCAGACATATATATATATATATATATATATATATATGTATATATATATATATATAAAGTATAATATGTAAGTAGAGAGAAAGAGGCGTCGCGAGAAGGATTCCAGGTGTCCGGGTCGCGCGAGCTGAACGCGCGTAGTCGCTCTCCTGCGTGCGCGTCTTTCTCTCGTCCTTCTCTCTTTCGCTTCCCTCTTTCCTTCTCTTCCGTCATCGTCCCACCATCGTCCTTCTCTTCTTCTTCTTCTTCTTCTTCTTCTTCTTCTTCAGCGTCTTCTTCTTGTTCCTACGCGCGGCCACGCGGGAGTGACGGTAATGAGGAGAGTCCCTCATGACTTATGTATGTGCGGCGTCGGTCCGGCGCACGGATTTACAATGTGTTCTTCGGTTCCACACAACAGTTGCTTAACGCTCTCTCTCCCTCTCTCTCTCTCGCTCTCCCTCTGTCTCTCTGACTCGACTTTGCTCACGAAGAACGAAGAGTACGATTTCTCAACCCCCTTAAAGCGCTCTCGGCTACGCGAGAACGTTTCTCTCCACTTGGCACTTTTCTCTAGCATTATTTTCTATCCGTATTCATATACGCGTTACTTTTGTCTTCTAGGATTTATCTTCGCTCGTCTCGTTCCCGATGGACGATAGAATGTCTCTATTTTCCCATGATACGCGTACACTATTTTCTCGTAGAGATTCTAATTTGAAGCGAAGGGTTGACGTTTTTCAGGAGGATTCGTATTTTTTCGATTGCGTTAAGCGATCGATTAATCGAAACGGTTTCATTTTTGTTTTGTTTTGTTTTCTTGCTTTTTTCTTTTGCTATACCGAGTCGTCGACGATCCAGCGTAGATGTCGCGCGACGGTCTTGATAATCGCGAGAAGATCGAGGTGAGATACTCGTCACGTACGAAATTTCTTATTCCTTCGCGTGCGTTTTTGTTTCATTCCCTCTCGCATTATGTCCATCTCGTTTATGTCCTTTTCAGAACGTCTCCATTTTCCCACGGAAAATACAATCTTACGATCGCGAGCCTATACTAATTCGAAATTCATTTACTTATTTTGCTTTTTAACGGAGAAAAGAAAATTCCATTACCGATACGAACACGAGACGGGGACGATCGAGGATTCCTCGTGTTGTCTCGAGAGCGATCGGATAATTTTTCTTCATGCTCGGTTTCACCATTAACGATCGCATTATTTTTTCTCACTCGGGCGTCTCTTATCGGCTCCGTTTTCTAAAAATCCCGAAAGGGACCGAGGATCGAATGAAAAAAACGACCGAGTGAGAAAATAGTATCGTTCGCGTCGAATTTATCACGTGACTTCTCGCCTACCTCAGTAAGCAAACGTCGCGGCCGCTGCCGTCTTCCGTTTCTACGGGCAAAGTAATGTTAATCTTCTTTCACCGTTGAAGATAACGAGCGAGAGAGCGCTAGGTGATCCGACGAATTAACAAGAAATCGATGTGTCTCGTGACGCGTCGAAATTAGAAGCGGAGGTGGCTGAGCGAAAAAAAAAACGAAAAAGAAAAAACAAACAACGAAATGAAAAAAGAAACGAACAAGCATTGAAGTATCGTCGCCGCGCCTCTTTCGGCCAACGAGTCATAAAATCCTCACTGAATAATGAATATTTGTGATAATTTTGTATACAAGAAAACGTCCGCGTCGACGATTTTAACACGATTCACTCTTTGCCGGGAGATAACAACGCGTCAACATACTTTTATTCCCAGTTTAAGTTCTACAAATGTTCACGCACACACACACACATTTATATGTATATATATATATGTATAAGTCGATATAGCTAGAACGGTATATAAATGAGTATCCTTACAGGCCCTCGTCTCATTCGCTTTATAAAACGCGTGGCGGACTAACCGCGTAAGGACACGACACATCGTGTGCCATAAATAATTAATCGTTTTCGTCGTACTCGATAAAATAGTTACTCGTCCATTAACGAGACTCGAATTCCTCCTCGTGAAATTCTCGCGAGCGAGACGATCTTCGTTGGACGACGAGACGACGAAAGAGAGAGAAAGAGAAAAAGAAAGATAGAAAGAAATAGAAAGAGAGAGGGAGAGAGAGAGAGAGAGAGAGAGAGGGGAGAGAAAAATGTCCTAAGACACGTAATGCTACTTCTATATTAGCGAGACCTTTCAAAAAAGTCATAAAACAGAAGATGGAACGTGTGTATTTCAGTAAAAAGAATACCGCATCATTGACAATTAAAACATGGGAGTACGACGGAGAGATAGCGAGAGAGAGAGAGAGAGAGAGAGAGAAAGAGAGATTCGCAACTTGGCATAGCCGGAATCGTCGGCTTATATTTACACGACGAGAGACGTCTCAATCTGCGGATTTAACGGTCGTGCGAAAAAAAAAATCGCACGAACGTCGATCTTTTTATTACTTTCTTTCGACCCTCGATTATCATAGAATTTTATCATTCGATTTTGAATAAAAAGCTGGAAAAAAAAGCAAACAAAAATCACATTCTCCGACACTTTTGAGGTCTCGCGAGGGTGAACACGGATGAGATTTCGCGTTCTCCTGTCTCGCGATCCTTGCGGTCTTTTCCCTCTTGCTCCCACCCCTCACCCCCGCCCTCTCATCTTCCCAAGTGCGTTGTCACACGCACACATGCACACATATGTGAACGAGACTATCTCCCTCTCTCTCTATCTCACTCCACTCACCCCCCCCCCCCCTTTCGCCCTTTCTCGCTCTTGGGTATTATATGCACGGACGAGAATTAAAAAAGAGAGAAAAATGATAATCAAAGAGGAGAGATGAGAAAAGACGAGAAGGCTCGGGAGAGGCAGAAGCGTAGCCGTAGGTAACCCGATATCGCCGAAAATTTACCCGGGGGGAATTTTTATGGTCCCTCGGTAATGGCGTTTTAATTGCGATCCAACGTAGCGCGGCACCGACGCTGATTAAGCAGTAAATTCACGTATTCATAAAACACCGTGGTTTACGATGAACGTGATCTGTGTGCGATGCTGTACCTACGATCATTTTATCTCTCCCTCTCTCTCTCTTTCTCTCTATCTCTCTCGTTCTTTCGCGACCGCTGTGCGAGAGAACTTCCGATGACTAAATTCTTCCTTCACTGATTATTGTTATATTTACAAAGCGCTACGAAAACTGATTACTTTGTTGACAACGTATCACCAAGAAACTTGCCAAAAAAATGCGGAATGAAAAATGAATAAAAAAAAATTCTTACAAATTTTGGCTGACGTATTTTTTTTTCTCACTCGGTAAATGGGAAAAACAATATCCGGTGTTTTATCTCGGGGTGGCGAATATCGAAAATCCATGGAGGTGGTCCGTTTCGCTTAAAAGACGTTGTTTTCTTTTTTTCGTTCTTTTTCGTTTTTCAAAACATTTTTATCTTCTGGCTCTCTTTCCACGCATCATGCGCGGGAAGAGGCCCGGAGCCGCGACGGATTTTATTGAGTAGAGGCGTGTGCACACGTAGGCCCGCGTTTATATATATATATATATATATATATATATATATACGAGCAAGCCCGAGATTGATCGATCGATCGATCGTTCGATCGCTTCATTGATCAACTTTACAAGAGCTCTTCCGTCTGTCGATGCGCGAGAGAGAAGACATAATCCGCCCCGCTCTCGCCTCACCCTTCTCATCCGCGAGCCGCAACCCCGCGGGGTAAAAAATAAATCAATGCGATAACACTCGTGCTCTTCGTCTAGAACGTACTTTCGACATTCGAAAATTCTCCGACGTTGAATAAACAGCCATTACTCAGATGGCATGGTTGGTAAAAAAGAAAAAAAGCGAAAAAAAAGAACTAACGCAAAGGAACAAACTTTCATTTCGTTCGATTATAATTCTTTGATCGCGCTTCGTTTCCGACCTGTAAATATGAAATATCTATACGCGTATATGCGCGTGTGAAACCCATCGAAAGGCGTTGTATAGTTTCGCCGGTTCTTCGGATCTTATCGCAAACACATCCGACAGAGAACGAGAGAAAGAGACAGAGAGCGCGAGAAAAGAGAGAGAGAGAGAGAGAGAGAGAGAGAAAGACAGAGAGGGAGAGAGTCTTATTATTATCGTATATAATTCGAAGGGACGTCTCGCTGACCCAAAATTTTTCGGAGCAGCAATACGAGAGGGAGGTGTTCTCGCGAAAGAGAGATAGAGAGGCGAACGGTACGAGAATAAAAAAAAAAGAAACCGAGAAAAAGATTAAAAAAAAAAGAAAAAAAAGAAAAAACGAAGCGAAAATGAGAAAGATGAAGAGCGAGACAACTCGCGCGCGCGCTCGTTCGCACAACAGCGGCGTCGGCGGTGCGGGAGAGCACAACGAGCTCTCGCGGCTTCGTGCTCGATATAAATCGAGATACGTCGATCGTTCGTTATCCGAGCGGGCTCGGTAGAGAGAAAAAGTGATGGTGGAGGGGGAACACAGAAGGCGAAGAAGAGTGGAGGGGGAGAGGGTTAGTGCGCGCGCAGTACAGACACGTTCGGTGCGCCGGTTCGCCCTCCGCACGGACGCCACGTCGTTAATTAGAGACGCGCGCGCAGCCGCGAGAGCTTACGGTCGAGGACGTAAAAAATCAAGTCGAGAGAAAGAGAGAAAAAGCGTGAAGGAGGGAGGGAGAAGAGGCGGAAGGTTTAGAAGCCACGAGAGATACATAACCAGAAGAATTCATTTGGTTCTGGATAATGAAACACGGACGACACGCAATACCCTTCGGGGGTGAGAACGCCCGGTGCGCGTTATAGCCGTGATAGGGTGGAAACGAGGCTGAAGGAACGAGCAGGTGGCATATAAACCCCTTTTTCGCGGCGTTAAAGAAAAAAGAAAAAAGAAAAAAAAAACAAAGGAGAAGAGAAATAAAATCTTCCCTCGCGAGATTTTCCAAACCGGCTCTTTAAAACGTTTCCACGTCCCCTTCTTGACCTCGCTCGGAGAAAGGAGTTACGAAAGTATGAAAGCGAATAAGAAAAATAATAAGGCGCGTATCCTTCGCAGGATTTACATGCAGGATATCCGCTCTGGACGCCGACGCAATGTCGTCCTTGGTAGACGTATATTACTTAGTATAACAATATCGATTATACCTGCGAGGCACGCAGCTTGCCGTTGTATCGAACCATTCGAAGGAAGAAAAGGAGTAAACGTCGTTGTCCGGGTGAAAAAGAGTGGAACGGTTACGGAAGGAAGCGAGAGCTCGTTAATTTTATGAGCGCGGAAATCGTGAAATACATCCTGAGAGCACGTGGCCTATTCCCGGAGAATACGAATAAAAATCGTGTATCCTGTATATTACAATCTAATCGTTCTAATTTACCGAAACATTATCGATCAATAGTCCGAGAAGAGATAAGGAAATTTCTCGAAACAAAATATTAATAATTACATCGAGAACTTGTGGCACAGAAATAACAAAGTAATTAATACAAAAAATTATCCACATTTCCGTTACATTATTATGTTTAAATTTATAAAATATATGAAGTCGAAAGGTGTGACTCTGTTGAACAAAATATTTGTTTTAATTTTATTATGTATAATTATGATTTTATACGTATGCTACGTATATATATATACATATATATTAATGGAATAATAATATAGGAGTAGATAGGTGTGCCACATAGAGAAGATCAGTGGAGCAGCGCTTTGCACGTAGCGAGCGAACTGCGAGAAACGTAACTCGAGATGAAAGAGAAAGAGAGAGGATATATATATGTATATATATATATACATATATATACGGTATAATAACGTAGAGGGATCACGAGAGAACGGTAGTGTTTCCAGATAATGAGCTCGGCTGCCCCGGTGGTTGAGTGGGTGGAGTCGATGGATGATGTACAGCACCGGCTTCCACTTGCCACCGGCGTGTACGATCTATCTCCCCGATGCTCGAGAACTCACTGCCTCTATCCTTATACCGATGGTGCATTATGAAGATCGGTGTATGTGCAACACGCTTGTCGGACTCGCGCGGTGCACGACGCATGCGCGGTATTCCACTGTGGAGAATATAAATGCACCGTTCGATGGTTCTTTATTCGATTGAGCCTTCCAGTCGGAAACGAGAGGAGGCAGCGGACGTAAGAGATATACCGGAGGGAGATCTATGATCTGTCTATCTATCTCGTAACTATAAGAGGATATGGATAGCTCTATGGGGCGTTCCGTGTCGAGGAACGATTTTTTTTTCTTTTTCAATATTGTTTTACAATCTATTCGAGATATTCGAATCCAAACGTGAATTAATATCTTGGTTTGTATTCAGGTTTATCAGTTTCGTCCTCGAGACGATCTTTCGAGGGATATATTGTAAATAAAGTCAATAAGGTAAAATTCACATTGTCGATCGTTTCTACGTCATAATTTCTTTTTTTAAATAATCGAACGATATAATGTTATTGATAATCGTAACGATTTAAATTTCACGTCGGTTCAAAGATCTTAAAAAAGAAGAATATAAATTTTCAACGAGGAGAATAATCGTGCGTCTCAACGCGGAACGACCCATAGGTATAAACGAATTATAAAACACGACACGGAGGACTCGGTCTCGGATAGCCAGCCGGTTCACTCGCCTTCGATGTAACTTCGTAATGAATCGATGAGTGATGATAAAACTCTCAGCACACTCATTCTTGTACGATAAGAAAACTCTCTCTCTCTCTCTCTCTCTCTCTCTCTCTCTCTCTCTCTCATCGTCTTTAATCTACACGTAGGATCGAATCGATACAAGTATCTCGCTACTTCTTCATCGTTTCTTCTCTCGGCGATCGTCAGGTCGAGGCAGAGATACGAGCGAGTCGAAAGTGAACACGTAAAATCTCCCTCGGTTGTGCACAAACGCACACACATAAACACACATACACGAGGTCTTGTATTTTGTGTTGCAAGATCGAGCTGCTTGTTGAAACTTTAGTTAATCACCGTAAGGACATCGGTCACACACGGATTGTCCTTTGCTTAATTCGCATTCGGCGTTGCACGACGCATCGGCAACACAGACCTTGTTCCTTACTTTATTTGTTTGTTTCTTCTTTATTCTCTTTTTGTCTTTCTCGTTATATTCACCACTCGTGTTCTTCGTCCTTTCTTGCTCTCTCCGCTTATTCTCATTCTCGTATTGTCTCGCTCGTAATTTTTTTTTTCGCAGCTTTATCCCTTTTTTCTCCCTCTTTCTTGTACGACAATACATACATATATATATGACTGGAGGGTCGCATATATAGCTTGTATCTCGCTCCCTGTATCGCCGAGCTGAAAACTCAATTACAGCTTAATGAATTAGCAGCGACGGTGGCGCCGCGGTAGCTCTTTCTATCTCTCTCTTTATTTCCACTCAACGTCTCATTCTCTCTCTCTCTGTCTCTCTCTCTCTCTCTCTCTCTCTCTCTCTCTCTCTCTTGGCGACGCCGCCGACGAGAAACGCTCCGCCGCACGGTTTCGAGCTCGACCCGCGGGAGTCCCCGGTTTGCCCGCAGGTCTCTCTCCCTTTTTCTCTCGCTCTTCTTTCTCCGACTTTACTGTTGCCCGATACTGCCTCTACTCCCCGAGATCGAACGAAATATACATGCCGATGGGACTAACTCGCCCTCGGGGCCCGACTCTTCGTAACGAGCCGGACACGCCAACGAACGGTGTATATCCTTAGTTTTCTCTTCACTACGGCCTCGAGCCTTATCCCATATTAATTCACAAATCTTTTTATATATACATATATATATGTTCAACACTCGCTTTACGGGTCGTTGTAACAACGTACACCGGACGGAAGTTATCGTCGCGAATCGATAATACAATCGAATATATCGAGATCTTTTATCGGGTGCGAGCGCGATGCTCGGCTTTTATTTTCAATGAAAATGAGAATAATAAATTCGCAGATTGCTTCCTGCGAGATATGCTCGCGTCGTTGGATAGAACATTTACCCAACGTCTGAAACACTCGCGGCGATTAACAATTTTTGTTTTAATTATTTCATTTTTTGTCCCAGGTGAGATTTTTTTTATAGTTTTTTTTATTATTTAATTACAAATATCGAGGTTGATTATTTTTTCTAATACGAATATTTAGTATAAAAATCGTATTATTAATTGAGATTTCGGATAATTGAGATTCGAGGTAGACATTACGAGGAGAAAATTATGAGATCCATTGTCTTTGTACGATACAAAAATTGGTTACTTTCTGGCACTGTTGGGCTCCATTTTGTTTCATCTCAAAATAATACTTAAACTCGAGTACGAGACGCTACGTACGTAATATTATTACGCGCGTGCACGCGAGGGTATATTTTTCTTCGACTCACCGGACCGACGTTCTCGTAGATTTGAAGTGCGTCGTGCATCGAGAGAATTCTTTCGTTTCGTCCACACCCGAAACGAACTACATCATGAGATTCTCATTACCCCTTCCCCTGAAACGTATCGTGTAGAGCATGATTACCGGGATCACGGATGAATTTTAGCGGCATTGCAATCCTGGTATTTGCGACTCAAGTTATATACACAATATAATTGCGAGAAAAGCATTGACGATAAAGCGAAATAGGAAATCGGAATATCGGAACACATGTGAGGAAATATTGACTTTTCGTACGTCGTAACGATATCTCGGCTCGGCGTAACTTGTTGATTGATCCGATATAAGGGGACAGATAGCATTGATGATTTATTCGAGGCAAATAATAAATTTCCAGAGCTTAGGATATAAAAACGAAGCTCGCCGAGCACTATCGTCAGAAACTCAACTTCTTCCAACACTCAACAACGATTTCAGGTATGTCTCAGTTATTTTTCGATGCCTTCGACTTTTCGTAAACTCTTTAGAGTTATGATATTGTGCGTAAAAAATATTTCAATTTTAAAAAGTTCTCATTTTCTCATTTCTTAATGAATCTTACCTATCTCCGAATATTTTAATTAGATTCAACATGGCCAGCATAAATTCCCTCATAATCAACATCTTTATATGCACGTGTGCATTCGTCGTGGTTCACGGGGAAGATTACTCTTGGATCGTAATATCAATAAATATTATTATACCAAATTCGTCATTACCGATCAGTCGAGCCTCTTCTCACTCTCGATCGCGCTAGATATTTTTCATAATCTATTTTTCGATATTTCTCAAAGCTCGCGAAATAATTCCGAAAATATCAATATCCATTTCAATAAAATATAATCAATCGATCGATTACAAAATTATATGCGCGAGCGTGCATTCGTGACTGAATTTGAATATAATGACAAATATCGAAAGGTTCGATGAAAAAAAAAGACGGCTCGGTTGATACAGAATGGTTCGAAAATAACGAAGTAAAATTGTAATTGTTTGGTAAATATCAGCCGGCTACGGCACCAACCCCGGCGGAGCAATGCATGAAGCATCCCAAACACTATCCAGGACATTGTGATGTATGTCGCATTCTATCGATTATTTTCTACGTTACTAAGAAGTCTACGGAGTAGGAAACATTTTGTCATCGAGTTTGTACTTTTAGATGGAGAATCTTAAAGAGTACATATGCTACAGACTTGTGTGCGCTGTGAAATATAAGGGGCGCTACTTTGTAACCGAAATCGAGAGAGCTGTAGACGGAACGATCTGCGGCTCGTCACATGTAAGTATCGTGGATGTCGCTCTCGATCAATTTTCCATAGGAATTAAACGGTGGCAAAGGATTGTGGCTTTGCTTGAATATCGTTCGACGCTACTTTTTTTATGTTCTAGGTTTGCCGGACGGGTGCATGCGAGAAAGTCCCACGTGAGAAACTTCCGAAAGAGGAAGGTTCAAACGCTGTGATCCACTGTAAGAACTTATTCGACTAACCACCTTCCAACGACAAGGCAGAGTGTTCAAGGCTTGTGATTATTCATAACAACTCGCTTCTCTTCGTAGAAACTTTTTTTTTAGTTTTTCAACAAATCTTCTCAATATGTAGTTTGATTAATTTTATAGCATTAATTTTGTGAATGGTAAATGGAATAAGTTATTGTTAATAAAGATGTCATAGTTTGAGTCTAAAGTGTTTTCATTTTAATTTTAAAACGATAAATAAACATTTTTTCAACAAACCTTCTCAATAGTGTAGGAAGCATATATTTTCAACGAATTCGAGACATAATGTAATGCGTACAAGACACTGTAGCCATAAGGTTGTGGTAAGGGCGCTGATGTACAGCGTTATCAAGTGTCATGAGCGCGTCAAAGAAGGCTATGCGAATAGCTAACTAACGATAAGAGGAACGCCGAAAGTAGTTGCGAGGGTGAGCTGTAAGAGGACGCATGTTTTTGTAATTCACTGCTCTATTTCAGTTCTAAATATAAAGAGTTTGTTTTATCATTTATTCTCATCCATCCTCGATTAATAAATCTACAATAGTTGCGATTAGTTTTATACCATTAGTTTTGTACTCAATACGGAATTGGCTGGATATTCACGGTTCGACGCTAAACTCTCTTTCAGGCTTTGTCGCCCGATCGCAAGTATTTTTCTAATGAATGATGGCAGCTATAAAGCATAAAAAGATATATATTAATTTGAATATAACGATATCACGTTATATGCATGATACAGTTGCGAGGAAAACGTAATATCGAAACACGTGTGCGAAAATATTTATTTTTCATACGTAATAGCGATATCTAGGCCCGACGTAAATATTTTAACAATCCGAACGGAGGGGATAGATAGCATTGATGATTTATGCGAGGTTCATAACTAATTTCCCAGAGCTTAGGACCTATAAATGAACCTCGCCGAGCTCTATCATCAGAAACTGAACTTCTTCCAACACGCAACGACGATCTCAGGTATGTGTCAGATATTTTTCGTTATTTCGACTTTTCTTAAAACGTTTAGAGTTATGATATGGTGCGTAGTGAATATTTTAATATCCAAAAGTTCGCAATTTCTCATTTGTCAATAAACCTTATCTATCTCCGAATATTTTAATTAGATTCGACATGGCCAACATAAATTCCCTCATAATCAACATCTTTATATGCACGTGTGCATTCGTCGTGGTTCACGGGGATGATTACTCTTGGATCGTAATATCAATAAATATTATTATACCGAATTTGTCATTAACGATCAACCGAGCCTTTTCTTACTCTCGATCACGGTAGATATTTTTCATAATCTGTTTTTCGATATTCCTCGAAGCTTGTGAAATATCTTCGAAAATATCAATATCGATCTCAATAAAATATAATCGCTCCATCGATTACATCATTATATGCGCGAGCGTGTATACGCGATTCAATTTGAATATAATGAAAAATATCAAAGCGAGCGACGAAAAAAAGACGGCTTGGTTCATACAAAATGGTTCAAACATAACGAAGTAAAATGTGTGTAATTCTTCGTCTAATATCAGCCGGCAACGGTACCAACCCCAGCGGAGCAATGCACGAAGTTCAAGGAGTTCAATCCAAAGTCTTCAGGAATGTGTGGTGTATGTCGCATTCCATCGATCATTTTATACGTCACTAATTGCAAGAAGTCTACGGAGTAGGAAACATTTTGTCATCGAGTTTGTATTTTTAGATGGAGAACGATAAAGAGTTCATATGCTCCGGACTTGTGTGTGCTGTAGAACGTAATATGCGCTTCTTCGCAGCCAAAAAACGCAGAGCTGCAGACGGAACGATCTGTGGCTCATCGCATGTAAGTATCGTGGATGTCGCTGTCGACCAATTTTCCATAGGAATTAAACGATGGGAAAGGATTAAGGGATTGAACATCGTTCGACGCTACTTTTTTATGCTCTAGGTTTGCCGGGCGGGTGGATGCGAGAAAGTCCCACCTGAGAAGCTTCCGAAAGAGGAGGGTTCAAAGTTTGTGAAGCGCTGCCGTACTGTATTATACTAACCACCTTTCAACCACATCGCAGAGTGTGAGAACTCTCTTCTCTTCATAGAAGTTTTTTTTTGTTTTTCAACAAACCTTCTCAATAGTTACGATTAATTTTATAGCATTAATTTTGTGAATGGTAAATGGAATAAGGTATTGTTAATAAGGTGTCATAATTTGAGTCTAAAGTGTTTTCCATTTCAATTTTCAATCAGATATATACAGTCTGTAATCAAAATTACTCTAACGTAATTAAGACATGTCCCGAGATATTGGAATGTTTAAAAAATTATAAAACCGGAGCGATAAATAAAAAGATAAATAAAACAAAACACCGGGTGCGAAGAAGCCTAAATGCCGTTGTTTGCGCAGATTGCCATACTAATTGTACGGTGACACACGAAGGTAGTCGTTGCAGGTTGAAAAATAAAAACATAGTGGAGAGGATAATACCGCGTCTCGGCATCCTAGCTGCGTCGCTAAATCCGTACGATACGTATCTTTTTATCTAAGATTATTCGCACAATGTTTTAATCTCTACCCCTAGACGCTTCGCTAATATTTACAATGTCGCGAGAAACGAGTAGCTGGCGTTTACTACGTAAACGTTATTTTTAATCTCCCGATAAGCGAGTCAAGCACAAGTGAAACGAAACGATGGTTAATTCATCCACGGACTTTGCATTTTCTTTCTTCTTGATTCTTAATTTCCCGCACCTGCATCTCGCTCGCTCTCTTAATCCGCCTTTTTCTTCTTTATCATAAATTTCGCGCGTACGCGGCGACGCGTTCGCGTCCAGTCACGCATACTTTTCATACAATTATTATATACTCGTACAAACGTACTTCGCTAACACGTATATATATAAACGATGGGGTAAAATCTTCGCGGTGGGGCCGCGAAACTATAAGCACCTTGGCCACAACCAACAGGGCGAAACGGCGTATCGCGTTTAATGGCCGAGATAAATCTGCGAGGCCCCGCGGGCGACCTTTGAACCTCTTCTCGTCTTCTTCTTCTTCTTCTTCTTCTTCTTCTTCTTCTTCTTCTTCGTCTTCTTCCTCCTCCTTTTCTTTTACCTCGGTGGAGGGCCGCCGGGAGTCCCTCGATTCCATCGTCCCTACGGCGAGGGAATATAACGCCGATCCCTCGCGAAGAGGTGCGTAATCGTATTTGTGCGTGCCTGCACGTGTACCTATATTCGTACGTACTGTAGCTCTAGCTGCCGACCGGCGTAATGTCCACGGTTATTATCACACGACGCGTTCAACCAAGGGCCTCGAGGAATGCTCCGCTGTCCAATTTTTATAAACGTGTTAATTTTTTAATAATACACGGACGCACACAGACTCGTGCAAATAGGAAGAGCGCGTATGAATTATTTCCTGGTTTTAATGGCTAATACACAGCCGCGTGTGTATCATCACCGAGAATTCTTACCGAGCGTCTCATTAAGCCGAAGTATTATTCTCCAGTAACAAACAATAATTTTGCGAAATTAAAAAATCCTTTTTGTTGTTATCTTTCTCGCTGCTACGCGTCGTAACTTTTTCTCGATTAATTTTCCTGAGCGCGACGAGACGAATCGATTCAATTCGAATTTCGGTACGGTTCGTTTCGGGAGAATTAATTTTGAGAAATTTGAATTCTGACGAAGAATATTGACTAATGAAATTTTATTTCATATTTGTGAAATCTTTATTAATTTTTTCATAATCATTTTTAATTCGCATTAATGATCGATTTTTCGGATAGTTTTTTTATCTCTCCGCGAGATTCGTACGACTGCACAAGTGCGATGTTTCTCATTGCTCTCGTCTCGCGTCGTTCTCCGGCTTGGAAACCTCGACGCCCGAACGAACGCGATTCCTTTCGTAGGTACGTTCTGTCATGTTTTTTTTCGGATAATTTGTTATTTTTTCTCATTCGGCCACTGCTTATACTCGGGAGCGAGTTAAATTGAAACGTAATAACAGAGGGGCGAGCTTAATTGCAAAAGCAAATGATATAATTGCGGCGATATTAAACCACGAAGTTTTGAGTATTTTACTCTCTCTCTCTCTCTCTCTCTCTCTCTCGCTCTCTTTTTCTCGAGGCGGATTTTTATCGTTCGATTGCCGAAAGAGATCTTCCCCAGGTGCATGCAAGGGACTCGCTCGATGGAGAAAAACTGCGAGATGTTCCAGATGCGCGCCGGTTTCGCCGCGCTACGTCTCAGCCCGAAACATCTCTCTGTCTCTCTCTCTCTCGTTTGCGTTCTTTGCTTCCTGGTGCGTTGGCTGACTCGCGGATGAGTACACCCCGAGGGGGTCCGAAATCTCACGGGGCGAGTAAGTCTTTCCCCGAGAGAGAATTTTTTTTCATTCGGAACAATTTCGACGCTTGCTCGAAGTAGTCGAGATTTTTTGTTTTTCGCTACACGCCCCTTTTATCGCGTTATATTTTTTAGCCACGAACATGAATTATATTACACGCGAGAGAATACAAAGAAAAACAAAAAACAAAATATAATTCACTTCGTCCGACGTTGAAATAATTTTCAACCCGAGATAATGAAAGAAATTCGCAAAAATTCAATATTTTATGGAAAAGTCGAGAACAAAAGGATTTTCGTCAATTTGACAATATGTAAAACGTTTGAAAGAACTTTATACGAAAACGTATCGATTCGTTTGCATCTAATACAATTTCGATCGAGCGAAATAAATCGAAATTTTTGTTTCGAACGCGCGACGTCGCGCTATCTTCGCTCTCTCGCGTCGAGGCAGTACGTGGGCGCAACGCGGAGATAGAGTCAACATGGTCTTTGGCACAATCGGGTACAAGAAGAGTACGAGAATTGCTCGATTTTTTCCCTCCCCCCAGCCTCACCCCTCGCGCGACCTTTTATTCCGCGTTAAAACTCGCGCGTCGAACAGACGGTGCGTGGGAGGCGTGGGAGTAAAAAAAAAAGAAGAAAGTACGAGCGTACGAGCCTAGAGGCTTGCGTTCGCGCGATCTCTCGCGGATGTCGAATTTATTCTTTGTTTTTTTATTCGTTCGTCGCGCGACAAGAAACGCGCCCAATTTGACGATCGTAGAAATAATCGGTGAACGCGTCGAGCTTTCTTTCTTTCGTCGTCGTCGTCGTCGTCGTCTAGAAAGAGTTCCCGATTTTTTCATCGTCGTCGTCGAGAGAAAGAGAGAGGAGAAATTTTCATTCGACTCGTATTAGGCGCGGCTCGACGTCTACAGGGGTCAAAGTGTCGCGAGACGCGTACACGCATCGAAGAGACTCGCGAGAAATATTATGCACGCCTGTCCACCTACACCCGCCACGACGAGAGATGCTCCACTTTGACTCGGCTGGCGCGTCTCTAAGCTCGATTCGCGCCGTCTCGACGCGCGCACCTATATGAATATTCATCGCGAGTCACTCGTGGCGCAACGATCGGAAACGCGTTCCCGGTGAAAACTTCACCGAGCACCGGGCAAAAGAAATTCAATAAAAAAGAAAAACCATTCGTCATAATCAACCCTATAATTATCGATACAAATTACTCGACGACGATATTGCCTCACCGCTTTATTCCGATCTCGTTCAGGAATTTATCTCTATACTTCCTGATATCTCGATTTCGCGTTGACGAAAGAGAGAAAAACAAAAAGCAAAAGTGAAAAACTGAATGAATAATATTTCACTTGAGGCGAGAGTGCGCGTGCGCGTGGCCGACATAGACGAAATTCTAGGCTATCGAGAGACTCTGGACTTAAAACTCGGCAGGAATTTACCCTCGTGTTTATCGGCGGCGTGTACACGCTACGCACGGATATACAATTTACTTTGGCTGTAACGCGAACATATATATATATATGTACGCAGCTATAAGGCACGTGGTATATGGTAAAACGTGTGCGATACACACCAGCATTCGATTTATGCGCGTACGTGCGAGCCGCTATCTACCTAAACGTTATGTAAAGCGTGCGTGCTTCACACTTTCATACCTTCGTGCATGTACGTACGCGCTGTAACGACGAACGAAAATAAAAAAAAGAAAACGAAAAGAAAAAAAAAAGAAAAACTGAAGAGAGAGACTCGTGTATGCGTCGTCGCCGTCGGTGTGTCTCGTGCCCCCACGAAGGGTGGGGCACGTGGGTGACTCCGGATTCCACCCACGTCGCATTTCTGTGATCACCGAGAGCTCGACGTGTCCTTCCCTTCGTTTTTTTTCTCTTTATTCACGCCGGTGACTTCCTAGTCGATTCTTTCATTCCGTAAGCGAGTCGACCGTTGTGGCGCGAAAACTTTCTTTGCCTCGTTACTCGTCTCTATTCACGAATCGGGCCAACGCCAGCGAGGATCGAGGAATTAATCACAGGGGATAGAGATACGCACCTTTTCTTAATGAGCTCGAGGGATTGGTAAATCGAGAATGAAAAATTGTAACGGCGAAAGAATTGCGATATAGAAATTATACGTTTGGGAGAAAATTTTCGTTGAATAAAAATTCACAAATTTCGATTGTTTGGTAAAAATTGTTGAACGATTAATGAATTAATTTAAGGACAAAAATAGTGGTTCGAGTATTTTGCCGCTCGAGAACGGAGAACAACGACGCCGACGCAAAGAACAAGATTGCACTTTGCGACGAGTCCATATCGAGTACACGCGGTTTGGATCGAACAACGAGAATCCCCGTGCTCTTTCGTGCATCCTGCGTTGGCGTCTCGCTCGTTGTAAATAAAGTCTACGAGCACAGAATTCACGAGATTTCTTCGGACGACTCGGATATCACCGTTCCTCGATCCTTGAATTTCCCGCCTTCGATCGAAACCGTCGCGATTGCAATTTTGTTACACTCGCACTGTTTTCTTACCTCGCATCGTCACAGGTCGCGTCAGTCTCGAAGATCGATTGAAAATAACGCCGATTTATATTTATTCAACGTAAAATACGTGCTCGAGAGTGTTCGTCGTTCGATTAATTCTTACGACGTTGCCGATCTCGAGCCAGAACAGCTGCTTCGACCAAACGATTATTACGTTCTTGACCCGGCCACTCGGCAACGTTACATCGCGTTTCTCGTCCCATTATAACCTCCTTCGTACCTTTTGCTCATACCCTATAGGCTCTTCATTCGTTTTTACTTTCTTTCGCGCATGCGCCTTTCCGTATTCGCGCGTTCACCGATTAGCCGTAACGCGCGCGTGTGTGCCGCGCATGCGCGAGCGTAGACGCTTTTATCGCAACGTCTCGTGCAATACGCCAGTTTTCAGGATCGTCGAATCGCCCTTAAGCTTATCTAAATTGCATCGGAATCGATGTCGCGCCATGCCCACGTTTCGTGCACCGATCTCATAAACCAACACCTGTTGATACCGCGCCTCGCCTCGCCCGAGCTCTCTCTCTCTCTCTCTCTCTCTGTCTCTCTCGCTCTCTAGCAAGACGCGCGCCTTTTCTCTTCGCTCGTATTCGCACTTGCGATCCTCAAACGCTACGTGCTCGTTTCCATCGATGTTTCGTCGCCCTCGCACGACACTCTGTACCAGAATTACGATTTGCTCGCTCGCGAATGAAAATAAATATATTTTCGCTATGGGACGAAACGGAGAATATTTCAATTCGTTTCTCGTGGTTTCTCATTGACATAATCTCAAAATCGAGAAATATTGAAAATTGGGGTGAACGAGTGAATCAAGTTTCGCAATATTCTGCCACTTTTGTGCGAGATTTCGTATACAAGAAGTTCGAAAAATCTGTAGATTTTTGCGGAAAAATCGCTAAAGGAAAATTTTAATCGTATTGTTTATTTTTTATACGTTTAATGATAAAAATGTATTTGTAAAATCCTGTTTTTTATCGTCAGCTTGATCGAAACGTTGAGTAACGCGAGGATAAATCATCGAGACGAAAAAGTTCTTTGCGAGAAAAAGAAGAAATGAAAAAATGGTCTCCGACGATTATTCAATTTTCTTACGACGACAATATGGCGCGTAGGTGTCGGTTGTTTTTCGAGTCATAATAATGGCACGGTGCGAGCTCGCGTCTGGCGTAATGTATATAGTAAACGCGCAAAGAGGAATTCTTCGAATACGTTAGATCCACATGGACAATGGTTGGGCGTCCTACGCGCTACGACGTCGCTCGTCTCGTGGATCTTGGAAGAACGTGGCGGATTCTCTCACCGGCTGCCGGCCGGTCTCCCGCACGAAACCCGCCAGAGCCTCGCCTCGCGAAGAAAAACGACGCAGAGTCATCGCAGCGTCCTTTTGTCGTGAATATTTCATCGCCTTATTAGCGCGAACTCTCTAATTGGACACACGCGAGTTTTCTTCGTGGCGAAAGATCAACAGAGAGAGAGCAAGAGAGAGAGAGAGAGAGAGAGTGGAAGGAACGTGGTCCATGGCCGAGGTAGATTCGCACATTTTTCAAGCACGCGACGCGCTCTCTCGATAATAATGTGTGTGTACCCGCTGTCTCGCTCGGCCGTCGGGTCACCAGGCGGCCTTCCAAGGCAACGCGAGAAACCTCACGAGGTCGTTGAGCGTAGAAAATCCCTAAGTCACGTGAAAAATCGAAATATCGATTTATTTCACACTCGATTCAATCGAGTTGAAAGAAATCAAGGGATACCATAACAAAATTGAAAATAATAAAAAGAATATTTAAATTCATCTTGTTTTTCTTAATTGGCGATTGTTAATACTAAAATTGTATTTATTCGTGAAAATATTATTAACAAGAAATAATAATTATTTGAAACGAACGAGAAAGATTAATTATTTTGAATTAATATTGATTTTTATTCCAATGATTTCATTTTTAATTCATTACTTTCGAAACATTGACAGAAAATACGATATTTTTATTTCAATACTAAAACAATAAGTCTAAACACGTATCAAACTTCGATAGAATTTATTCGAGACGAATAAATCGATTTTTTTCTATTTTTGTTTTTTTTTCATTTCACGTTTCTCATAAAATCTCGATGTAACTATCGGTAAATATGATTCGAGCGAATGATGGATGACGATTGTCAATAAAAAAGGACGATCTCGCATACGCCTGGGAACTCGGAATTCACGGAGAGCTCTACAAGCTTCAATAATGCGACGACAATATCCGTCGATATCGATATAAACTCGTGCGCTATATACACGCTTATTACGAAGAAGTCACACAGATCAAAAGGCTTTTAACCGTCCCTCCTTCAATCGTGTATCCGCTTTAATGCCGTTCGGTTCACCCATGGTGTATAACGTCGGTAATGTCTGTATCAGACGTCGAGATATAAGTCTATATATACAAGGCCGATCATCATCCGGGGCGATCGGCTCATAAATCAGCGATATATTTCGCGTTTGTTTTGCTTGTTAGGAACGATATGAGTCGGGTAGACGAATACAATATTTTCCAGCGGTGTACCCAACGAGCCGGACTCGCTCTCTGTCTTTCTCTCTTATTCTAGTCTTGGCGTGTACATCCGACTATTTTCCCCCCGCAGCTCTGACCTCGGGAATATTCATCCCTTTCTTTCGTACCTTCGGATATCTCGAGCTTCGACGTCATAAATTTTTTGTTTCTTTCATACCACCACTGCGGTATAATCTTCCAGTCTTCGAGGTTTCTATAGTAATTCCTCTCTCGTCTTCTCCCATTTATCACGCTTATACTTTTCCTCGCTACGGTGTCCTAGCGCTGTTAATTGATATATATATATAGATATATAGAATTTTATTTAAGGTAAATAAAATAATTGTTTAATTTTTATCGGTTTTTATGTGAATTTTATTAAAATTATACATTTTCATTGTACAAATGTAAATATGTGAATTCGATTAAGGTCATTACATTACGTAGCCTCCTGTATTTTTAAATTGAAAAATATCAATTTTTATACTTTTTTTCGACGACAAAATGCCGAAAAGCACTTTTGGGTGATTTTACCAGTGTGCTGGCGTACGTACCTTCTAACCGCGCTCTTCCATCAGTTTCTCGCCTTTCTCCCAGCTGTCCCGAGTTCCCACAATCTTCTTTATTATATTGTTAGAGCTTATATCGATCGGAAATTGCTCGCTGATCACGAATTCGTCGATAATTTTTCGCTTAAACGATAATTTATAGGTGAAAATGCAAAAAAACGTGCAATTTCACAGTTTTTTCGGGATTTCGGCCATTAGATTCGAACGATCGAACGAATAACCATGATTTTCGTAATGCGCGGGAAATTTCCGATCGAATAACGTAGTGTTGAAATCATTTTAGAGAAAAAAAAATTTTCCCACCCGCGGAGCTATTTTTTTAAACCCCTTTCGTCCAAAAATCGCGATTTTCGAAAATTCACCACGGCCACAAAAATAAAGATATCCGGATGTTTCTTGCGCCATTCTTCTCGTCTCGGCAAGCTCTTCAAAAAGTTATTCGTACTATTTTCTGTAGGACTAACGTGAACCGAGATACAGAAGCGCGAAAAGTCGTTTTTTCGGGGTTTCGCGATACCCATCGAAATTCGCGATATATCCAATTCCGGTGAATTTTAATCGTTTCCGAAGTTCTAAAAACCTGTGTCGATCGTAAATTTCCCGTACAGCAAGAAAATCTCGGTTTCGTTTTGGATTTTTGAGATTTTATCGACCTTAAGCGGGAAAATCGTTATTTCCGGTTTTTCGCATTTTTCTCCTAAATTTGTTGAGAATACGGAATTATATACGCGATTATAATCATCATATACGATACGTATGTGATGATTATAATCGCGTATTGTTCAGTAGGACATTCCCACTGAAATCCATGTTACAACACTTGTTTTGCGGTTACGTGATGATCCGTGCCGTATAGTGTGTGGCAACCTTAAATTCGCTCGCTTGAATCTCAAAACATTCAAGAAACGTATGGGTCTCGAATACGTCTATATTCAAGACCATACACGTGTAATGATGACATGTCTCTCCATGTCATCATCGCACAGTCTGTCTTGTCAGTCATGAAAACACCCGAGCATAGTGTACGAATCGCCAGATCATATACGATATAACTACGATAGCTTGCGGTCAAATTAACGAGAATACAAAAAAGTTCACCCTTTAACCGCTCAGATGTCGCAAAACCAATTCTCGAGAATTCAACTTTTGTCAAGCGTTACTAATTTCCCCCCTAATCTCTGCGAGTATCGTCGATGAATCGAGACGCCTCGCCGCCGAGCGTAACGCCAGGAGGCAGCAGCGCTCTAGGGGAAAGCGGGGAAACATCGTACTACTTTGCGAACAGCTAACCGTCCATGCGCGCGACGGCAAAAAAAGCATATCGCAAGGTCGCTATTCCGTCCCTTGTTTGCGTTCGAAACTAGGTCAGTGGAGTAAGAAATCTTAAAGCGAATATATTCGTCAAATCCAGTGTCTTCCTTGGTCGTAATCAACGGATTAAAAACAAAATTATCCTCGTATAACGTGTTTAATCGATATAAATGTTTATTATCATTCTTTTCAGGAATATTAACGAACCGTTGTTCAGCGCTAAAAAAATTCAAAACTTTGTACTGCACACAAATTGTCGTCGAGCGTAATGGGTGAAAGCGTTGGAGAAAATGAAAATTTTTCGTGGGCGTCAAGGAGATCCGAGAGTGACTCGAGCAGCTTTTATATACGCACGTAACGTATACGCGTGTTATGCTCGTCGTCTAACATATAATATATAATATTTTATACTCGGTTGAAACTGCCGCGACTGGTGTATGTCGAGAGAGAGAGAGAGAGAGAGAGAGAGAGAGAGAGAGAGGGAGAGGCTCGTTAAAAGTCTCGTTCGCCCCGAGCGCACCTCGCGATATAACACGCCAAGAGAATACGCCATCAGACTCGCTAATAGTTGCTTCATAACCGGGGGACAACTTTCGTGATGTAGAGATCCTCTTATAGGTGTATCCTGGTTGGCAGAGAAAGAGAGACTCGAGAAGCTTCGATGCACGCTCGCCCCGTTGCCTCGGTTGAGTTAGGCGAGATGATTTTCTTAGCCTATGAGCGCGACGCCCACGCGATTACGTCGCGATGATTCACTCGATGACGGGTGAGAAATATTTTCTAAACAAATTTTTCCCAACGTTCTTTTTTTCGCGCGTCGGAAAATATCACGAGATTTAAAAAAAAAACAAATAAATAAAAAAAGAAACGTCTCTCGTTATCGTCCCGAGGAAATTGACCAAAAAAAAGAGCTACGCGAGCTTCGTAGGTCGACGACGAAAGAAATAAATATAAGAATTCTTTCGTAAAATCGGCGTCGAAGCTCGGTGATAGCGAGGTGGACAAAAAAGGGTCGAGGATCGTGCCGAGGTACGAGAGAGAAAGAGAGAAAGAGGCCTTCTTCGGCCTCCTTCGTTTCTTTTTTCGTCTGCCCTCAGGACACAGGAAGTTCCCGTCGTCGAGGACCGAATTTACGATCGCGTAATCAGGCTTACTATCGGACGGGCTCTTTTGCACCAACGCCGACGTATACGTATATATACATAGACGTATATATATATATACGTGTATGCATAGTATTTCGATCGCGAATGGCTCGGTAAGACCTCCCAGAAACGCGATCGTCCCGAAAAAGGTCCGTTTCTTCGTTCCGATATCCGCGCCTCGCGTACATTTTTATATCGAACCACGCGAGAAAAAGAATTCTATCGTATCTCTAGTTGTTTTTTCCTCCGATGGATTTACAGTCAAGTAACGTGATTTAAAGACCGAACGAGAAAAAATACCGAATTCGCTCCCCCACTCCCGTCTCGGAGAGGGTGAGTGAGAAACGAGGAGAAACTCGCAAAGTGGTGGAGATAGCGCGGTTTACTTCGCGAACAGCGACAAAAAAAAACAAATTACGACGAAAAATTACCGTTCGATTTTGATATGAGAAAAAAAAAGAGAAATTGATTTTATATACGAGAATTTTATAAATCTGTTACGTCAAACAAATATCTGTAAATTCGTTTTATGAAAAATGAATACAAAAACTTCGCGACGGTCGATAAAAGTAATTATTACTTTTTTAAAAAATACAAATTATCGTGTCATCGAGAACCCGTAACGATAAGATCGAATTCTTCGATATTCTTCGATTTCTCGTAATGAAATTCGTAAATAATTCTTGTTTTTTTGTTTTTTTTTCGAGGGGGTCAATTAACAATTTATCATCGAT
>OX637866.1:5092523-5252848 GCA_951802705.1 Netelia virgata | reverse complement strand
CTTTCTAGGGAATTATCAATTCGCATGGTGAATCTCCGTCGTTTCACTTTGCTTTATGCATCTTTCTGTATTAACGTCTCTCTCCAGGCTTCTATTTTTCCCTTGCTCGGGAAGTGAGTATTTCATCTCGTTGCGACATAATACACGAACGAAAGCCACCACGTACCCCGCAGTACCTATAACTTTGAATCTCCCCTTCTCCTCATGGTGCTTGCCGCGAATGCCTCGGGGGGAAAACGGCGTTCGCGAGGTTTACGTATAATACTCGCGGGAACACGTAGGCAGACGTCCCGTGGATCGCGAAAGAGCGAGAATCTTTATCGACGGGGATGGGGCAAAATGGAACGATCGATTATTTATGAAAATTATCGATTTATTTACTCGTTTCGTTATTTATAAAATTTTTAATTACAACAATTTCGTATAATTGTTATAAATATCTATCGAAAGATTCCTTGCGTTTCATTATTTTGAAAAACAAAGAAACAAAAAAAAAACAATGTCGAGAAAAACATAAAATTATTTTGCATTTTTTTAAATTTTCAATTAATTTTCATTTTTTCGAATGTTCGAAAAATGTATTTTCGATGTTTCGCGACTTCTCGATGGTTCGTCTTGCCCGGACTTTGGATTAGTCGAACGCGGTATCGCAGTGAAAGATTCAGAAGCAGCAACAGGTCTCGGGGAAAGACGTAGATACGTATACGTACTCTCGTTGCTCGTGGCAAAGGCGAATGCTTCTCCTCGCCACGAGAGAGAGAGAGAGACAGGGAGAGAGCGAGAACCGGATGGTTAACACCTACTCCAAGCTGGGATAAATGTCTCCTCGCTGTCGCCCATCCCGGTCGCGGTGAGTGCGAGCACGGCGCGTCTCGCGAATTCAATTTGCCAGAGGGACATGGCTGGGAAAAAACAGCGGGGAAGTAGCCGAGCGTGGATGTACCGAGGGATGAAGTACGTGAGAGAGAGAGAGAGAGAGAGAGAGAGAGAGAGGATAAGCTCCTCGTTGGACGAGTGTGAAGTTTATCGGGAAGTCTTTACACGGAAATTGCGATACAAAGAGATCACGCGATTAATTGCACGATATCAACCTAGTCGGCTCTCTTTCGATCCAAGCTAATCTCTCTCATCCTTCGAGATCGAATTATCAATTAAAATTTCATCATTATTTCTCTCAAATTCTCACAATTTTCAACTTTTTGAAAAATAATATAAAAATTATTGTTACATTTTTTTCTCAACGAATACAAAAACGATAAAATCTTAAAAATTATTATTAAACCGTTTGAAAAATTGTGTTTAAAAAAATTGTTTTTTTGAAATATTAATCCTTAACTTTTCATTTTTATATATTTGTGATTTTAAATAAATAAATCGTGGTATACGTGAAAAATCGTAAAACGAAGCTCGGACATTTTTCACCGAGGAAAAATTCTTTTTCGCTCCCATCCCCTCGTCACCTGGCCCGCATCGTCGTCAAGCCTAAATTCATCGGACGGTCCCCGCGTGAGAATCTTTCCGGCTTGCACCGGCTTCCGACACTTCCTAGATGCGTATATCATTCCTTCTGTTTCAACCCCGCGCAATCTCGACGCAGAGGGGTCGAGAGATTTTTCCGGGTCAGGCGCGTAATACGCATCGAGACGGTTGCAACGCGGGGATGTCATCGACCTCTCTCTCTCTCTCTCTCTCCGCTCATATGGCAGAGAGAACAAAGTGGGCCGACGACGTAGACGAGAGAGTCGAGAACTTCGTGGTAGTCCTCCCTTCTCCCTTTCCATTCTCCCTCTCTTTCTCCTGTTCCGTTGTGCGTACGTGTTGCGCAAACCAGGTGGCCGCAAGAATCACCTGGTCCTAGCTAGTAAATGCCACTTTGGCTTTCGCTACACGTGTAGAAATAACTACAAAGATATATAGCCATCGCGTCTTTTCTACGCTCATCCAGCCGTTCTACCCACGAAAAATTTATTCCATTAAAAATTCTGAATTATTCAACAATTTATTCGATAGAAAACGATTTAATTTGTCTCGAACGAATTTCGAACGATTTTTAATTTCGATCGGTTCGTTCGAAATAAACACGTCCCATTTTTACGCCAAACGTTGTCTTATGGAAAAATATGCAATGTATCGTGTGAAAAATTGTACGTTACACGCAACCCCCTCGCGTAGGCCCTCTCTCTCTCTCTCTCTCTCTTTCATATCCTTCGAACAATTTTTTGGCGGGAAACTCGAGAGTGGGATACACGTGTCGTTTATATCGCTAGCAGGAATTCCCAAGCTCGATCTCTCCTCGAACGATTCACCCTCGTAAGGATGAGAGTCTAGCGCAAGGTGGTCCTATCCCCTCTTATTTTTCTCCTACGGGACGAAATTCACCTTTCCGTTTGTAGAAACTCTATCGTGAATTATCCCACGTGACACACGGGGGAGTCGGGATTTTTGGCGGGAGAAAAAAAAGGGAGGAACGTGAGAGAGTGAGAGAGAGGGTGGGGGGTAAGTAGTGAGATTTCTTGGGGCGTTGATTTTATAGAAGCGCGCGCAGCTTGCGCGAATTCCCACACATGTGTAACGTACGAAGGGCGCAGGCTCGTGCGATTTCCACCCCTTGGGAGAGAAACGCCCGAGGGCACCCTCTTCGCTTCACCATCCCTTTCATTTATTTTTCTTCGCCCGCTCTCTTTTTTTCTTTCTTTCTTTCTCCCGTCGGTGGATAAGAAAGAAAGAGAAAGAGAGGCTGTGAGAGAGAGAGAGAGAGAGAGAAAATCGCCCCTACGCCTTAATGACTCCTCCTCGAGGTCCGAAGGCTTACACCACCCGTTCGCTGTCGTTGAAATCTTCCAGTCTCTCTATAGAGCCTGTCTTACACAGAAACGAACGTAGGATAAAGGGAGTCGCGAAACCTACAGGGAGAATAATGTACGTTCGATCCACCTGGGGCAGGGGGGCAGTGCGACCTACGTAATCGTGGGAGAATGAGAAATTTGTTCCCGACAAGACAATTATTCATCTCGAGGTAAAATCTTGTTCCCGCTACGACGATAATTTACGAGGGTGACAATTGCGTAATTCACAAATTTTCATTCATATTCACGCTCCGTATGTGAAAAATAAATTTTTCATCGGCAAAAAAAAGAATCGTATTAATTAAATATTAACGAGTGAAAATAAGAAATAAAAAAATTCTCGATCGAGTCGAGCGGTTGTCGTCGATTTTTTCACTTTCGCGAGGTCAGAAGAGACTTTTATTCCACTAGGTTTTCTGAGTCATCCGCGACAAAGATTCTTATCGCACGCGTCTACCCGCGGGACACCGGCGACGAGAGTCCCCGCGTATCGTTCGTCGCGTCTCTCGCGTACGAGACGCTGAAGTAAATCCCCCGTAGACAACGGAAAATACGTGCAAACCCTCATGGGCATTGAGCAAAGTCTCGAGAATCATCGCGAGCGATAAGTCAACGAACGTCTAAGCGTATCGTCATCGTCGATCGTGCTCGATGTCCGATTATATCTGCAATTCAAAGTGGTTCCCCTCTCACCCAATCGCTCGTTCGTTTTTTCGCTTTTGGTCCCATTTTGTTGTTTTTTTTTTTTTCGAAATTCGAGAATTTCTCGAAGCAATTTTCTCAACCATTTCGTAAAAACTTTCGCGAATATTCGTAGCGAGTCGTTTAGAAAATTTTTAAAAAACTTTAATTTATGGTTTTTGGATATATATTTTTGTAAATATTATCGTCGATTAAGAAAAATCTTGAATTTCGATCGTGGGAACCGGAAGAAGTTCCGAAAGTGTGAACGACTGCGAGTAAAGGCGCGGGTCATAGTTACTGTTTTCGTTCAACCCTCTCTCGGTGTCCCCCCTATAAAATTCACGAACCACTTTCAACGCCCGCTGTGTGTTGCCAACCCTTAAGGAATCTCGTAGACGCGAGGTGTTCTCTTCGATATTTGCATACACGCGGAACGAGAACCCATCGTACCCGTCTTTCCCTCTCTCTCTCTCTCTCTTTCTCTCTCTCACATTGCGACGCACGTGCTGCGGGAACAGTCATCAGGTTCACGCATGCGCGTACTTCGAATTTCTATTTTTTTTTTGTTTCGTTCCCTCCTAATACCTAACTCGTATATTTCGTTTGAAAGATAGACGGACGAGGAGAGAAAAGAAAACAGTGCGTGAGAGGAGGGAGGTGTGGGGTAAGTCCATTATATCGTCGAGTGCGTGAGTGTACGTATGACGTCAGCGTGCGTAAGCAACGAGCGAAGCCAGCTGCTCGAGATTTCTCACGCGTCCAAAAGCCACCCCGAGACAATCGAGTTTGATTCCCTCGTCTCGCGTACGACGCGGCATCCAAAGAATCCGAGTTCCTCGGCGTAGCGTCGTTTCGAAAAGCAAGATGGCGGACTCGCGAAGAGCGAAAGAAGGGGAGGTTTTTCATCTACGACGACTCGTTTCGTTTCTCCTATATTTACGTCTCATTTATTTCACATCCTCGGCCAGAATTTTTCCAACTCGTTCTCACACTAGCTAAGTCGCAAAAAAAAAAATTCAATTATCATTTAATTATCGTCCGAAGTTTGGTTAAAAAATAAAAAGCAATTTAATAATCGGCGAATAACGTCGAAGATTTTTATCGCAGCCTCTTCCATCTTTCGTCTCTCGGTATTGCGAAAGACATAATTCGTCGCTCATCAGTATATAGAAAGTTGTCCGTACGATACACGCCATTAGAATTTACCAAACGACATACGCAAGAGCTAACTATAGCTATATAACGATATATATATCGATTGTCCGCGTATTTTTTGTTTTTCGGCGATGCGACATGCATAATGCACCTTCCGCGTCTTCGTAGATCGCGTCGGACAGAGGCCAGGATCTCGAGGAGATCCTGTCGAAACGACGAAAACAGAAAAGAAAGAAAGACAAAAAAAAGAAACAAAATAAAGATTTCGCGATCGACCCGATCGATAATCTCGTCGTTACGATCTCCAGACGAGGTGAAACATACGCTCGTCTCGCGAGACGGCTATGACGTTGACCAGACTTGACCCCTGGACGGGCCAACGAATATCAATTTTACGTACACCCTGCTGTCCTATATAACTCGTATATCTTTATATATATATATATATATATATATACATATATATATACCGACAATTCGTCAAAATTATCCGTTTTCTTACCGAACCACGAAAAATCCGGCGAGAATCGAGAACGCGTACACGCTGGATATACGAGAGACATGTCGCGTTTTCTAGTACGCGATTCTAGACGCGTATCCTTCGTCGCAAACAAATATGCATTTGAGAGTGCGCGAGGCACATGAATTATGCAGTGCCGCAAAGACCACGAGACAGAGGCTCTTTATGCAACGAGAGATCTCTTACCGGGACCGCTCCTGCTGACCTAGAACCTCTGACTATCTCTCTCCCACTCTCTCACTCTCTCGTTTCTCTTTCTCTCTTATTTTTGCTATATAGACACGTCAAACTCTAAGCCTGTTTAGCTCTTATACCGGGACTCTCGCGATGCGTAGAGAATTTCACTAGTACATATACGTATATATTTATTCTAGAATAAATATATACATATATATATATATATATATATTAATAAATATATCTATATTTCGAGCGAGCAACTGCATTTGATTTAACGGATGGACGAGTGTGCGTCCTGGATCTTGATCAGGTTATGAAAGATGGAGACTTTTCGAGACAAACTCGAAGGAATAACAGGAAAGAGAAAAGAGAGAGAGAGAGAGAGAGAGATGAAAAAAAGAACAGTACGCAAATGATAAAACTGCGAATCTTTCTCAACGCGAAGGAATACGATGACCCAGAAAAATAGAGGAATATATATGCTATCGCGTCTAGCATTTCGAGACAAAATTTTCGTCAGGATTTGCAAAACAGGACTCCGGCCGTCGAGGGTAAAAACCGTCGGTGACAATTTATCTGATCGAAACTTTGTCCACGTTGAGAAACGGGACAAATAATTAGATATCGGATTCGCGTATTATCTCGTCACGATATACATCGGTCGAGTTGCGTCTGCGTCTGAGAATTTCGGGGAATATATGAATTTTCGATCTCTCGAAATGTCTCGATGAGATTCGCCCGTGTTTCGTTGCAGTCTGAAAAAATAACGTGAATATAAAGAAAAAAATCGTCACGATCGATCTTAATGAATTTTTAATGAACGATTATTATTCACCACGGACAGAAAATTTTATCATCATTATCCAAATTTTATAGAATTTTAAATTAAACAAAAATATATATTATCGAAATTCGAATAAAAATTAATCAAATCATCGAATCATACAATTTTTCGCCGTCGTATAAAATATTTATTTAATTTCACGAAATTCAAAAATCTTTGCGCTTGTCTCTCAATGCTTGTTTACATTACATACGTATATAAAATAATTATCGTTTAATTAATTATTCGACGAGGTTTGATACAAGGAAGAAATTTTAACGGCGTAAATCGAAGAAGACAAGAGCTGCTAGAACGGAGCGAGAGAGGCGGGGGAGGGGGGGGGGGGGCGCCGCTCGAAGGTTGGGTTATCGAGGCAACTCCCTCTGATAGCAATTAAATTAAAGCGAGATCTCGTCGTTGCGATAAGCAAACAATTAATCAGCGTAGCGCGACAATCGGACATTTCATTAACTACTTGGCCGATCGACCGGGATGATTCGCGAACCGTGAACGCCGCTCAACTCTCTCGCATTACCGCAACCATATTATATTATCCCGCATCGATCACAAAGATTTATCGTATTTCTATGGGGCATAATACATTTTCACGTTAGAATAAAAAAAAGAATCGTTATCAATTAAATTACGAATCTCAATATTTTGAAAAATTGACAAGGGAATAGAATTATAAAAAAAAGAAAAATTATTAACAAACGTTCGATAAATTGAAAAATCCAAATTTCTCTTTTTTTTTCATTGGGTTTTATTTAATTTTGTGAACGAGTGACATGTAATTAAAAAATTAACTTCCCAAAGAGAGAATATACTTCGCGAACTCATTTACGATCTTGCGAAGACCGCGCACCGTCGCCCGAAGCAGGGCGGTGGCAACGTTCGCGTTGGCACGCCACCTGTCTGCCCAGCTCTCAGTCTCGCTTCTCTCTTACGTTTTCTCTCTCGGATCTCGACAAATTAATTAACGAGACCAATAATAATTTAAGCTCACTCGCTTCTCAAGCTTCAACCTCACTTTCCACATCGTAAATTTAAATCTGTATTAAAATCCGAAGAAGTTGTCGCGACGTGCTCACGAGACGAAGTGCGTTACCCAGATTGCTGGAATAAAGTGTTCATTCCGGTCGGTCTTTTATTCCTGCCGCCGTTACACGCGGTCGAGAGAGAGAGAGAGAGAGAGAGAGAGAGAGAGAGAGAGAGAGAGAAAGAGAGAGAAAGAGGTCGAGTAAACCGCAAGGTTTAATTTCTACCTGGCCACATTGTAGACGCGTACCTTCTTCTTGCGCTTCGTTAAAAAATCGAAAACAGTATGTGTGTGAGTAAGAGAGAGAGAGAGAGAGAGAGAGAGAGAGAGAGAGAGCGTGAGGAGGATAAAAGGAGGGTTAAAGGAGGGTAGAAAAAGAGCGAGGAAGAAGTGAGTTGTTGCGAAGCGTGGGCGAGATAGCGAGGGTCATTCTCTCGCTCCTTGGCCGGCACGGATAATTATTGGTCACGCCACACTGAAGCATTGCTGGTCAAGGGGCAAAAGCCTTGGCAAGAGAGTGAGAAAGAGAGATAGAGAGACGATCGAGACGAGAGTCGCCTCGAACTGACCGCTGAAGATTCCATGTTATTTTCGCTGATTACATTCATTATCGGATTTAGAGGAGCTGTTCTCTCTCTCTCTCTCTCTCTTTCGCTTCGAGGGAAAATACCGCGTACCGCCAGTACTTCGTTACCCTGATCTTTCTCATATATATAGATATATAAATATACAGACGTATAGACTTAACTAAACGGTGAGAATGAGCAGTTGCGAACCGTTTTGGCGAATTATTGATTCACCGAGGATTCTCGGTCTGCACACATAGGTTCGATTTCGTGGGATGAATCGCCGTCGAGAGTTGTTATCGTCGCAACGGCGCTACGCCCACGCTCGATAAGCCGCGAGACAACCTCGTGACCCCCTCCCCTCCTTCACGAATTCCCTCGAGCTGGACCTGACGAGATTTTTCTTTTTGAAAATATGTTTATAAATTCGAAATAACTGGATAATTAATCGAGAGGTCGGAGGGTTTTTCTTTTATATAATGACAGATTAATTTTGTATTGAATTGATTGAAAAAAAAAACGTTATTTTAATTGTAAATAATTGTCAGACGGTCGTTAATATTATTTATTTGTATTTGTTTTTTTGTTATTATTAAATTTGTATTATTTATCGAGATAATTATCGAATGGCATTATCGTAAAATTCGCGTCACTTCCGAGACGATATTTGGTCGAATAATATTATCTTTTTTTTTTTTCGTTTCACGTCGAGTCGTTCGGTGCGAATTAACGACGGAGCACGTCGTTACGTTGATACCGAGTTCTCGAAACGAGCTCGACGAGTACGGTCAATTGCGGCCAATTGCCAAACGCTCCCATTCGCGTTCGATAATCGATAGGAATCCACGGTGGGTGGTTGATGTGCTCGAGAATGATAAATATACGTGTATTACGAGTCGCATCGAGTACTACGGAGCGAGAGAGAGAGAGAGAGAAATACGAATCATGGTCAGTATTACGATAACGTAGCATGAGAATGAAGAGAGTCGTGCGAACGATCGTTTATCGCATAAAACATGTGCAAATAACTCGAGCGATATCGTCGTGTAAATATTTTTCCAAAACAAAATATTCTCACACTAATTTTTTGCAGTTTTCGATTTCGACGAAACGATCTAAAGCTTAAAGTGTGCAAATGAGCGAGAGAGAGAGAGAGAGAGAGAAGGTATTCGCACACAGTCAAGCCGCGAAGTAAACAAAGATAATCCCTCGCCGTTCCTTATCTCCTCGAAACGTGTTTCTCGTACATTTCTCGTACGAATCTCTCATCGCAGTTAATATTTTCCTCCTAAATTTGCATTTCGATACGATTTCGACGACGTCGTAAGTATTTTATCCCCGAGTTACAATTTTATTCCTTCAAACTCCATTCACCATCTTCGCTTATCACGCAAAAATTCTCTTTATCGAACTACACTTATCATCGAATTTCGCACTTTTATAATTAACGAACAAAAAATAAAATAATAATAACAATAATAATAAAATAAAAAAAATTCATACATCGTTTAATCATTCCAATCGTCATTATCATTATTTTGTTTTCGTTTCCATTAATCAATTTATTATCGTTCGTATAATTCATTCTCGTTTAGAGAACGTTTCGGTGCCTCGTTACAAGTTCCTCCTTTTGTATTATACATCGATTATCGATTGACTAACCCACGCTCCGATACTCCGGTGGATGTAACACGTCACTATCGATACGTTAATTAAAATATCGCGGCGATTGGAGGCCGCCGGGCGTGCTGGACCCACGCCATACGCACCGGACCACCTCTCTTTCCGCTTGTTCCTTCTCGTCGTCGTCGTCGTCGTCGTCGTCGTCGTCGTTGTCGTCGTCGTCGTTGTGTGTTTATTTTTTTCTTCCTTTTTTTTCTTTCTTTTATTCGCTCGCTTCATTAGCATACTCGATTCTTAATACCGTTTATCCTTCGTCGATTCTCCGGGTGTGTTTCGGCCCTTGGATTTTGTACCTACCTCTGAATCTCTTTCGCTCTCTCAATAGACTCGTTTCGTTCTAACTATGAATTTATATCGACACACGCGTCTCTATGAATGAAAAAAAAAAAATAAATAAGTATACGTATACGATACACGAATAGTTTATATCGTATTATTTGATTATCATAACGCAAGCGACTCGATGACGAGGATCGATCGTTGATCGAGAGTCCTGACTCCCGTGGGAGACGCGTTTTCTCTACGACGACGACGACGACGACGATATCGTCGACCGCGTGCGACTGACACCCGAGCATAGGCATTTATTCCGTGTGATATTGCGTGCGTGTAAATGCTCACCACGTGTTACGCAACGTGACATTACCACGCACGGTATATTCGTAATGCGTTTACACTTACACCGGGCCGCTCGACACGTATCGCATTCGTAGACGCGGGTACACGCCCGATGCCACGTACACCCAAATGCACTCGTTCGCTAAATTATTATATCATAAAGATCGAAGAAAAAATAGGGAGCTCGAACGGATATTTCATCATTTTAAAAAAATGTTATTTATCATTTTATTTTTCAATTAATCGAGACAAAATATTGAGAACATTTTTTTGTTTAAATGTTAATTGATGAAAATGTTATTTTTATTATCGTCGATCGATAAATATCGATTAACTCGGGAACAATCGATGGAGAATGTTACGAGTGCGCCCATCGAGAAATTTCAAGGGTGAAAAAAAGATTCTCTCGCTCGGGCACCGACATTTTATGTACAATTTTATTTCCATTGTATTCAATCGCCGAACAATGAATATTTGCCCTTCCCGATGTTGGTCTCGACCCACGGGACGTCCCACTGAATGAAATTTCGATGGTTCGTGCCATTGCGAAGGAACGCGGGTTACGCATAAACGCGGCGTGGGACAGAAAGATCGCGCGGCGACCCCCGTTGTTGCTCCCGCGACGCAAGTTTTATATACTTACCGAGGGGTTGATTCTTCGGGACGTCGGCTAAATTCGAGGCTACGTACGTCATACGCGAAGGGTCGTTACGACGAGAAGTTTGCGCGAGAAAGTATGAAAGGGAGTCTGCGGGGGGAGGTTTCGGGCGAAAGGTGCGCGAGAGTACTCTCGGCGTTGCGGCGTGGGAACCAAAAAGAGGGTGAGAGAATTCTTCGTTCCGTCGAACCTCCCCATCGACACGACTTACCCCCGTCGTCCTCCTCCTCACCATCGACCCCACCACCATCGTCATTTTTCAACCCCGTCGTTCTCGTCCCTGGGAACTCAAAACAAAATTTTTTCAGTTTCAACAACGAATAATTTCCAGCCCTTCCAACGATTCTTCCTATTTTGCTACGAAAAAAAGAAAAAAAAATCAAATTTATTAAAAATCGAAAAATAATAAGAAAATTAAAAAAAAACGACGATTATCTCTCGTCGCTAAATCAATTCGATCTCTCGCTCGTTGACCGGTTCACCTCTCGCCAACAACTACCGAGAAACGTTGCCGATGTACACGCGAGGCAGAAACGAGATATAACAAAAGTAAAAACTGTTGGAAACCAAATGAAAAACAACAACAACAACATCAACAACAACAACAACAGCAACAACAACACGAAAACAACATCATGATCGAGTTGAGAAGAACGAGCGGCGGAGATTCTCGGTGAGTCGCGACGGCGAGATGGTCGTCCACGAGCGAGCCGAGAACGACGAGAGAGAGTGAGAGAGAGAGAGAGAGCGAGAGAGAAAGAGAGAGACAGAACGATCGAGTGGAACGAGGGGAGTTTATCCCCACCCCGAGTCCGAGTGACCCTCTCTCCGGTATCCTGTCGCGTGTCGCACCTCCCACTACTCTCGCTAAGTCCGCCGCAAATATATATATCTCCTATACCCATACGCCAATACGAAACTCACACATGCGAGAAAAACGTGAAACCACACACACACACATAGCATCGACACATCTAGGTACTATTACCTCCTCGTCTAACCTGCACACGCACACAAGAATAAAAAATTCTGCGCAAGACTAGAATCGTCACTGACACGAAGACGCAATAAAATCCTCTCTCTCTCTCCCTCTTCCTCTCTCGCTTTCTTTGTTTCTCTCACCCTCTTTCTAGACGACCAGGGACACGCATTAATGTATATTCCAGCGAATTTACTACAGCAGACGATCCAGACAATTCATACTTTGACAAGCGTGAGACAAATATACGTTAAACTATATAGACACATATATACATGTGCATGTGTCTATGTTCGTGTATGTGTGTGTGTGTGTTGGCTCGTACGGTACGAACCAATACGCGAACGCGTACAGAGCCGCGAGCACGTACACCAGGGGAGAGAGAAGCTCCCCCCCCCCCTCCTCTCTTAGCCCCGCGACCCTCACTCCCTCCCTCCCTCCCTCCCGCCCTTGCCAGGCTTTAGTCGCCGACAGTTTGCCGACTACGCGCAGTTATATCGCCGCGACTCCTCCACCGCCGTCACGTCGACCGAGAGAGGCATCCTATCGTATATACCGCATTCGTCACCTGTTGCTCTATCTATCTATCTCTCTCTCTCTCTCTCACTCTCTTTCTCTTTCTCTCTCTCTCTTTCTCTCTCTCTCTCTCTCGCTCTCTCGCTCTCTCGCTCTCTCTCGCTCTCTCTCACAGTCAATCTCTGTGTCGCGCGGTAAACGACACGGTGGTACGAGAAGTGCTTCGAGGATCTCGTCGCGCGGTTGTTTGACGGATAGATGGAAAAAGCGCGGGTGATACGAACCCTCGACGGTCGAGATTAAGTGCGATCGGAAAGGATTGGCACATACATCGATGAGTTGCGCGCGTGCGCCTTCGTTCGTTCGTGCGCTCGTTCGTTCGTTCGTGCGTGCGTGCTTGCTTGTTCGCTTGCGCGTGATACCGAGCGAGAAATGATTAGAGTCGATCGATCGATGCGTTTTTAATCGACGATTTGTCGTACGGTGCGCGTTGGTCGCTCGTGGTGAACTTTGTTTTTTATTCGTTTTTTAATCTTGTTTTTTGTTTGTTTTTTTTTTTTTTGCGTTTTTTATTATTCTCTTCTCGCTTTCTTTCGCGCGCGAAAGTGCTACTTTATACGTTGACGTATATCGCGAAACGTGTGACGACGACGACGGATGGTTTGAGATTGATTTTTTTCGAAGAAGAGAAAGAGACAAAGGACAAAGGCGAAATAGAGAGAGGCGAGAGGAACTCGGTGTCGTCACGATTGAAAGAACGTCGAAGAGCGAATTCACGCTGCCGTCTGTAACGGAGGTGAGTCCGAGAAAATCTTTGATTAAAACAAACGAAACAATAAACATTTATAAAAAAAAAAACAAAAGAAATTTTTCTATAACAATTTTTTATGAATTATTTTTCGTCGATATTAATTAGAAATTCGGTAATTAACATTCGTCATCCTTTTTGTTTTCCTCTCTCGCGTTGCCGATCTTCTTTTTTTATTTCCTTTCTTTAATTCATCATTCGTCAATGATTTCATCGCGCGTATAATGACCGACTTTAAAAAAAAAATCGCGGTTATCGCATCGACCTCCCTCGATCCTCGAGCAACAGCTGCAATTTCATCCCCCCTTCCCGTCCCTGCTCTTAAAAAAACATAACAATAATAATAAAAAGGGAAGCTCGCGCGTGCTACTAAACGTCTCTAATCGTTGAGATAGATGCTCGATCTGTCCGAAGCCGAAGAGCAAACCCGCAGCGAGGCAAAAAAAAAATCTATAGAAGGGAGATCTACGCGACGACTTACATACCTGTATATATATTTCTTATCCCCCCCCCCCCCTTCCCTTGCCTCGTTCTCTTTGCCTACTCCCGGTGGGTTTCAATGTCTTCAGGTATAGCTTCGCTACGGACGCTCGATCCTCGCTATATATACGGATGCGAGAATATTACGGTACGCTCGTATAATATACACACGACGGACAGGCAGACAGACAGTTTTACTCCAGCTCATACATAATATTCGAGGACGACGGAAGCATCTTTCAGGAGTGGGGGCAGAGGGAGTAAATAGCGCCGGGTGTCATATTTATATATATATATATAGCACCCGGCGCTATTTACTCCCTCTCCCCCCAAATGTATGTACATATATATCCACCTTTATACATATATATACATATATATATATATATATATATACATGTATAAACGTGGATCTCGAAGATTATGAAAGAAGGAGGGAGGAGAGCACGAGGTTCCTTAGACGATTTTTCGTAGCACGTGCCCCATTCACCGAAGCGTGAGCCCGCACCCTCGCGCACATTGCCTCGTTTCTCTCTCTCTCTCTCTCTCTCTCTCTCTCTCTCTCTCTCTCTTTCTTTCTTTCTTTCTCTCGTAACCGAAGCTTCGTCCTTCGTAAGATACACGGGAAGATCGAGAAGGACGAGAGAAGAGAATCGTCAACGTCACGGAGAATTCAGCGTCGAGGGGTCCGTCGTGACGAAGCGCCCACGGCAAGCTTTGTGTATGAGAGGAAAAAAAAAGTCCAATCCTAGAAGACCTTCTTCCTCGATTCAAAAACCTCGCACGCGTTATTTTCCTTTCTTTTTCTTACCTCGTCGCGTACTCCTTCGTCCCGAGGGCATAGCACGCTTCCTCGTTATATCACGCTTCGAGACGTTTCATCGTGTCTAGACCTTGGGCGCGCGGTGCGAGGAACGAGGGTGGAAGGTCTTTCGAGGGTTCGTTCACTTTTGTAAGGAGGGTCGAGAGAGTCGAGAGGGCCAATGATCGACGCGTGCTGACGACTTCCGGTGGATGAAAGAGAAAAGATGGAATAGTGCTAATTTTTCACACCTTCCAATTTAAAACAAAATTGTATTACGATTTATTTATTTTTGTCATTTTTTATTATAAATTTGTTTTTTTTTAATATGAGACAGTACATATTTTGCGGTTTACCTAAGAATTCTTATAGAAAATTCGGATAATGACGAACAATTTGTGAGTTTTTCATCGTGATGAATGAAAGTACAAAGTGTCGCTCGACGGGAGTTTGACCAAAGAACGAGCGTAAATCAAGGCTTTTGGAGTCAACGAGTCGACCGACACGCCTTCGCAAATGCTCGGCTAAAGACGACGACCGTACCATAAAGTATCTGAGGCGATCGTTTAAGGAGGCGCGCGTGTCGTGGTCAAGCACGAAGACGTGAAAAGGGACGCTACGAGACATTAACGCTCTTGTTAAGCGCGGGGGTGCCGAACTTCGAACTTCCTTTTTCCTCGTTTCCATCATCGTCGTTCCGTTTTTCCAGAGGGTGATTTTTGCCCTCGAGAAAAAGAAATTCGTCTCGTTACACGCATCTTCTCTCGTGTAACGGTGAATGACCACCCGCTGACATTGTTTGCCCTGTTTTGCCACCGTTTAACGGGGGTGTACGATACACGAAGACGCTGTATCGGCTCGTGCCGAGAGGCGCGCCGGACCATCGACGCTCTCTCTCTCTCTCTCTCTCTCCATTGTCCGGCATTTCGGAAAAATTCGTCGGTTTTTACCGGCTGGCAAGAAACTCGGTAAAGCCTACTTCTTAACGTCAAAATAACAAAGCTCGCTCTGTTATTTCTCCTCGCCCTAAGGAGCTCCTTCGTGCCGAAAGAACCGTAGGCGTGAGGCCGGGAGCGATGACCAGTGGTCAGCTGGTCCGTTCCATTTTAAATCTGTCGTTCGTTCTTCGATTTTCGAATATTAGAAAATTTCACGCTGACACTCGATTACCGATGAATTTTAATTATCAGTCTCGTTTCTTCATAATTATCATTACACAATTCATTTAAATATGTGAACAAGTTTTTTTTTATAAGATCGTAAGGAAAACGTCGCAGAAATTAGTATGTAATCGTCTCGAGTTATCTACGAATAAAAAAATAAGTAGAAAAAACGATATTCGAGATAGAACGAAAAGGCGTACGAGTGAAAAGTGACCGGCGGCAGAAGAGAAATGGACGAAATAAGGGGAAGAAAAAAAATCGGATCGCTCTCTATCTCTCTCTCTCTCTCTCTCTCTCTCTCTCTCTCTCTCTCTCTCTCTCTCTCTCTCTCTCTCTCTCTCTCTCTCTCTGTCCTCCTGCTAGGAGTAAAAACGACGTTGAGAAGAGTGAGCAAAGTGAAGAAGAAACGGGCGACGTAGCCGGAGGCGATCGTTGGTTAATCGTCGGGGTCACCATGCGGTGAAGACGATATTCCCCCTCGTCGTTCCTCTCTCGTTTCTCTAAGTCTTCGTTTCCCACCTCGAGCACACGTCTCGCGAAGCACGCACAATTCCAAGCACGTATAATTACGCGGTACGTCCTGATTCTCGCGTCGCAACCTCCGCACTCTTGACCGGTCCTCGTGTCGGTTAAAATGGACCACCGATATATTTCCCACTAACAATAAGTCGTAACGTTAAAACATCGGAAATTGATTTTGCCTCGATTTCACGTTCGATCGATCTCGAATCGAGCGTCGTGATCGATCTCGAGCGTCGATGACTTCTCACATCGCGATTTCAACGAACTTCGCATAATTCGTACGAGATATTTCACGTTTGTTACGATCGTCGTTCGTGTAAACACAAAGTGCGACTTCGTTGAAAAAAAAAAAAAATAAAACAAAAAAAATATACAAAATCCACCCCGTGTGTATACTCGGATAAAGACCCGGCGCAATCATCCCTTGATTAACGTCGATGTTACAATGGTCTCCGCGAAGTCCCTTACAAATGCATTTGTGAGTACAATTTCCATGAGGCCCCGTTCGAGCATTGCCTCACGCATACCCCGAGGCTCCGTTACAATTCTCGCCAAAGAGCCCGAACCCCTTCGCTAATTTCTTTACCACTTCTTCGTACTACGCACGTGCATTTTTCTTTGACGCGCCCTTCTCGAAGAAAGAAAACAAAAAAATTACTTTGCGAATCTTTCGAGGTTTATACATTAAATAATGCATTTCGGCCACGGTAAGGGGAGTGCGGGGAAAGCTGCGATTTCTCGTGTTAAAGCAACGTCATAACGGTCTCGTATGTATGTACAATATATACAAATACAGATATATATATATATATATATATTTGTAAGTTCATATGCGCCGTTCCCTCTCCTTAGTTTCTTTTTTTCATCTCTAGTGACTATTGCCCGCTCTCCCTTGCGCTCGTTCTCGTATCAAGTTAGCGTGGCAAGAGCCGAGCGAGAGAGAGAGAGAGAGAGAGAGAGAGAGCGAGAGAATGAGATGAAAGAGAGGGTGGAGGGGGGAGAAAGTACAAGCGACCGTTATTGTACCGCCGCCGCTCGTACGATGATCTTTATGTAAGATCTATACCTGGAGTCTTTCCCTCAGGTATATATATATGTGTGTGTGCGAGCATGTGAGTGTATTGCCCTATGGCGCACGCCCATGCCGCACTGAGGGTGGCTGCTGCGGTTTACTGTATTTTTATTTTATTTTATTTTATTTTTCTCTCCCTCTCTCTCCCTTTCTCTCGTAGCCTTTTGTACTTCGCTGTTACTGGCGTTCGTTCTTCTCTTCTTTTTTTTTCTCATTTCTTCCGATGGATGAGAGCTCCCGGTCGTGAAGACCGTGAGAGGAAGAGTGAGCGAGTGAGAGAGAGAGAGAGAGAGAGAGAGAGAGAGAGAGAGAGAGAGAGAGAGAGAGAGAGAGAGAGAGAGAGAGAATACGACTCGTAAATCTCCTTAGGTGTTGAAGAGCTCGATCCAAGGGAGAGGCCGTCTATTGTGCGAGAAGCGAACGGACGAAAGTGACGGTGGCTCGAGAGAGGCGATAAATTATTTCGTAGATCGAACGTAACTGTGTCGTTCGATTGAAAAGAAAATTAGTAATCGATGCCAATTACCTCGGGTAAAATCAATTTATCAATCGCCAATCGAATTTACGAAAATTCGCGAAAAATTCGCGTAAATTCGACGCAATTATATTATCCGACGATCGAATAAAAATAAAAAATAAACAACAGGAAGTAACGAACGATAAGACGTTGGATTTTAATTCGCGAATAATTTCATCGAACGAATGAAAACTTGGATGGTTAAAACGCTATATCTCACGTATCGCTCATGCTACGAAATATCCTCTTAATCTCTCGACATTGCCGATTTTTATGGCTCTCGTATCTCGTTCCTCTCTTTTCACGAACAGTTTCACGGCAAATGTCGGTAACCACATTCGCGGTATAACGGTTAATCGTATCCTATGATATATCTATATAAGATACGTATAGATAATGCCATATAACCGAAGGAGACGGAGATAAGTAAGAAATGCGGGAGACGAGAGGATGAAAAGAGTTCGAGAGTGCCTCGTCTTATTATATACCTATATATATACATTTATATACATTAATGCCTGAATATGCAGACATATATATGTGTATATAAACCTGAGGGCACGGAAGACGTAAGTACGTCGTCGTTTTCGTCGCATAGTCGGGCTATTCGAGTTCAGCAATGCACACACGTAAGCAAAAGCAACATCGTCAAAGTGTTCTCGGTGTCTCCTCCACCGTCTTGCGGCTATAAGACTCTCTCACGTGATTTGCCGGGAGACAGAGAGTTAATGGCTGACACGAGAGCATGCGTCCCTTCTTCCTCGCCTCGGTCGTCTGTCTATATACGTTTAAATATATATATATATATATATGTATATATATATATATTTATACATATGTGTATATGTATATATGTATCTCGTATTGATATATATATATATAGATATATATATATGGTGAACAAGTCGCAGATATAGCCAGTTCTCCACGCGACACGCGACCAGAGCGTAGAAAACGGATAAGAATGTGGCACGGGGTGGTCCCCGCAGACAACTCGCGGAACTCGCGAACCAATCGCCACGATTCCAATCTCGCCTTCTTTCTCTATCCTTCTCAGTCTATCTCTCTCTCTCTCTCTCTCTCTATCTATCTCTCTTTCGCTCTTTGCAAGGCTTCGCGAGGCTCGAGACGTGACATGCTCCACCGTCAAACTACCGCGCGGACTCCGAAGGTATTATATGCGAAAGGTGATGAGGAAATCAGGTTTATCGCACGGTTAAAGGGAAAAATGAAGGTGCGAAGTTTTTGCTTTTAATTTTGACCTAATTAAGATAGCGAGGTGGATCGTAGAGACGAAAAGTTTGTGAATTTTGAAGGATGAGAAAAATATATATATATTTTCGGATCGAATTAATTGATTGACTCGATAATTATGAGATTGAGAGTTGGTTTTGTTTTTAATTCGTTGTTCAGTTCGAATCCAAAGAAAAATTGTTTTAAATTCCATTAAATTCGCTCTCGGTCCAATGACAAATAAACGCGAGCGAGGGTCGAGTGTAAAACCTGTAGGTGAACTCGAGGGCTATAATTACTCGAACTAGAAATAGTAAATTAATGTCGTCTCGTTACTTCGAGGGAACATCTCTTCAAGTATAGTATTTAGCCTTTTTTTCCTCGTTCTATCCGGCTCATTATACCCTGTACATCATACTCCACATATATGGGGAATTCTCGCTCGTTTGTTCATCCTGTAACCCTGATCGCTTCGTACTCGAGCGTAACTTCGTCTTCCATCAGCGTCTCGCTAACCGTTAGAACTGTCACATTTTTATTATTCCGATAATTAATTATCACATATTTATTTCAAACTCATGAACAATAATTAATCGCAATGACAAGATTACGAAAATTATGTCATCCTCGTTAAATCCAAATTTGTCAAATTATTTCGTTTCACGTACGAAAAAACTCTTTAATTCACAAATTTATCTTTTTGCCGAAAAATCTTGAAAACAAATTTCCAAACATTTTTCCTCTCGGATGATAGAAAATTGTCATTTTTGTTATCTTTGTAATTGAAAACGTTCGTTTCGTCAACGCGACGAAGCGGACGAAATTAGTCGGAACGTCCCGTACATACCAGACGCGATTACACGACATGCGCAGTTAGTAGCTCGCTCGCGGAATACGCTCTTGAATTAGAAGTTTGATACGGAACGAAGCTTAACGCTGGATCGTCTCAGGCTCGATCTCATCGTCGCTCGGGATGAAGTTTTTTGTGCATTTTAACCGAGCTAAAGTATCGCGTTTCAATGCCCGGTACGTGTCGCGTTCGTGTGTCGATGGTGGCATACCACGTGGTCTACGTTTGTGGAAAAGAGGTGAGCGGGAGGCGAGGAGGGGGGCGAGTCTTAATGAGCTCTCTCCCTTCTCCGCGAGTCGAAAACGCGCGATGCGTAAAGTGCTTGATTCGTTGCTACGATCTAAGCGCCGTCGTCGACGTCTCTCTCTCTATCTCTCTCTCTCTCTCTCTCTCTTTCTCCCTCTCTCTCTCTCTCTCTCTTTCTCTCTCGATTTACATTAGCCCATGCCCCGTTCACGAAACTATGCGCGTTCTCGAATCGAGCAGGTGCCTCTGGTATGCGTCGCCCGCCCCGCCTACGCTCCAAAACGCCACTATTTCACAGACCACGGTATAAACTTTTCTCTTACTAATCTTTCCCATCGGCGCTTTCTCGTCTTTCCGACGTGCGTCGAAGAAAATCGTGTTTTTCGAAATTTTTTCTTTTTTTTTTCTTCTTTCTTTCGTTACAAAAATTTCCGAACGCATTCTACCGATCCGATAGGAGAAGAAAGAGAAGAAATACATCGACGAGTCTCGATATAACGCTTGGAAATTGTTTTGCATTTTTAACCGAACAATTTATCGGCTTACGAAAATAGCCGTAACTCCGTTTTTTCGACGTATAACCGACGTATAAAAAATAACATAAACATTCGGATACGTATATAAATATTTATGGCAATGATTTGGAAAAAAAAGAGAAAAAAAGACATATACACAGAAAAAATGGTTAGTCTCGAAGTGAGAAAACCTCGAAATAAATGTCACCTGGCTCGGACGTGGTGCAGGTCCCCGCGTCGTTGTCGCTGTCTGTACCAACGCCTGATATACGTAACGTAATCCCGGTGGATCGGGAAGACGAACGGCGGCAGAATACGATACCCGCCACGGGTCCCCAACGATATCCATCCCAGTGGTCCGAGGAAAGAGTCATCGTTGGCTCTGCTCATTCCTACATTTATATATATATAAATGTAGGAAAATATATCTATATATATAGCGTCAACTCGGACATACGCGACAAGGATGATGAAGAAGAGGAGAACGAGGAGAATACTCCGCACGGTATTTCGTCCTCATCTCGTATTTACATAGCCCGGCCAGGAGAGAAAAAGTGCCCGGAGAATATCTCGGGTTGAATACCAGCTCGTACATTTCGTCCATCGCTATATACTTCCCGCGATATATTTTCTCACCGTCGGCTACATTTTTCGATTTATTTCTTTAATTCTCTCCCATTTTCCATTCTCTCGTATACTCTCCACTTTTCTCCAAGCCGTACGATCGAATATTACCGACAAATTGAACGAACGAGGTACCTAACTTTGATCGTGGCAAAAAATATATAATTTTTTTCAATAAAATTTTATTGATAAGATTGTGCAATTTTTTAAATTTTGTATTGGTTTTTTTGTTTGTTTCCAATGTATGAATTCTGGTTCTCGCGATTTTGCGATAAGTGATAAACGACCGAGGGGGTGCGTCAACCCGAGAGTTGCGACGATATACCTACCTATAGTTATCGTTCGCGAAGAGCCGAGTGGCCGCGAGTACCAAAGGACGGCCGATGACTTCTCGCGGTCGCGCAAACGAAGAGAAAAAAACGTTAGAATGGCAAATACTCCCTTCACCACCCGCCCCTCTCTCACTCTCTCTCTCTCTCTCTCTCTCTCTCTTTCTTTCGCCTTTTCTCTTAGTGTCCAAGAGCGTTGAGATTTTGAGCAAACAAAACTCGCAGTGTCATGACGGAGTCTTGCACCTCTTTGCACATAATCTAGGTACACGTAAGTATGTATCAACACATACACACACATATATAATACATATATATATATAGTTCGTATAGAACTGGTCGTAAATTGAAAAGCTCGCGTGTGCATTTGCTTTTGCAAAGGGGCAAGGGAGGGGGTTGCCTTGCTCGCCGGTTCGGTACACGAACAACGAGACGAAGTCGAAGAAGAAGATGAAAAAGAACAAGATGAAGAAGAAGAAGAAGAAGAAGAAGAAGAAGAAGAAGAAGACGAAGAAGAAGAAGAAGAATAAGAAGAATAAGAATAAGACGACGAAACAGAAGACCTGCTGCTGCACTCACGATGCACGCACGTTCCTTGTACTACGACTACTACTACAAATACTACTAACCGCTGTATATATTCTATAGTACTCTCTTCTGGCTGTCGAGAAGAACTGAGTGCAGCTAGTATGCAGCTATGCAACGAATATATATGTATGTATGTGTGTGTGTGTATAGTATATATGTGTTGTTTTATACAAGTGATGGTGCAGCGGGTATCGTGTCGCGGCCTTCCACTCGAGGATTGCCTTGAGAAGGTCCCGACCTCGCTAGGTCGTTTGCCAACCTCGCCTCCTCTCTCTCTCTCTCTCTCGATCTTTCTTTCTACATCTTTCTTCATTCTCCTCTCGAAGCTAACTCAAGGCTTCAATGATCTCCCGACTCCCTCCCTCTCGAAAGAGAGAGAGATAGAGAGAGAGAGAGACCCACTTACAGTCGACAATCTTTTATTATTAGTTCGCCATTTATTCATCGTTAATTAATTTAATTGAAAAACATATTTATATTTTATCATCGTTGTATATATATGCATTTTATTTTAATGAGCGAACGACAGGAGACGAGCCCGAGTGCGAATATTTTCCGATAGGAATCTGGGCGAAAAGCGTTTTTAACCTACGATATTGGGTTAACGGTAAATGGGACGAGGAGTGCGAATGAAATTTTAATCGAAAACGTCGGACGAGCGAGACCCAAATATCCTGGAATGACATTTCGCTGTATCGATCGTCTTTCGTCTTCTCTACCTTTTTCACTCGAAGAGAGAGAGAGAGAGAGAGAGAGAGACATGTTCAGTGTGAGATTCGCGAGAGCCAGTCGACGCGGCAAATAGTACGGCAGATGCCGTTAAATTCCCCCGGTGGAAAGACGAGCGATATATAACACACATATATATATATATATAAATAGAGAGAGAGAGAGAGAGAGAGAGAGAGACGAAGAAAGATTCTAGTATGGATGAAAAGGGCGCAAGTATAAGCACGTGGGTAACATCAAACAGCTGGATCATCTCGTGCGTGCGCCTAGTGGGGTCGGCCCTCCGCCGTCTCTCCTTCGGTATAAGGATCTCTTTCTTGGTGGGCCGAGCGCGGGAAAAAGCTGCTGCGCGAGGACCCCAGGTGCTCTCACTTCGTGCTCTTACCACCGCAATGTGCTGTCTACAAGGGCACACACAGGCCATAGGGCCGAGGAGTCAAAGAGTCTCGAGAGATAGATCTATCGTTCTCACGTGGTACTCGTCGAGGGCGTGCATGACGATACGCGAATAAAAATCGTAGGACTACTTATATACACACATAGAAAATATATATATGTATATATTTAGCTTAAGCATATACACGATCGACTCTAAGACTCGTGCGAGACGTCACCCGATTTGACCTTTTCTCCATCTGTCCCTTCGATTTTATCGATTCTGGCCCAGACTCCCTAGATTCCCTATTGGAATATCGAGGATAAAATTACTTCATGAATCTATGAAGAAAAAAAAATACACCATCCTGTACACACGTTCATCCAAAATTCGTAGGAAAAATCGTATTATCGAATTTTTATAAACAAATTATTCGACGTACCGGAAATTCGATCGCGATATATTCGAGAAGAATCTGTAATTATTTGAGAATTTACGTATCCGTGGAACACACGGCTCGCGTATCGATAGAATGAATGAAGGAAAAAGGGGAAGAAAAAAAGCGTGATAGTAAAATAATGAAAGGTGTCAGAGTGGGAGAAAGGCCGATAGTTTCGAAAGTGCAACGGTGACTCCCTAGAGGCGTTACGGGCCTATTCCCTTTGCTCTATACGTATACTCCTTTATGTATAGTAATATCGGGCCACTATACTTCGGCTCATTAAGGCTAATGACGCGGATCGCGCAATTATTCCAATAAGTGCTCTCGGCCCTCGTCGGTATAGGCCTAGAATCTCGCCGCAGAACCAATCTCGACACGACTCACACAACTTAACACACGTATACTCGCCCACCGCCACGACTCTTCCGAACGTATCAATTTGTTATAATTACAGTGCTCGTACCCATTGTACCAGGGACTGACCAAATTATACGTTTCGTACACGAATCCGATTCTCTATGTGCGTATACGAACGCTTGTGAGAAGACGAAAAATTAAGTACCGACGAGAAGGATACGACGCGTATAGTTCGTGAGTTCTCTCTGACGTGGCGTCCTAGACATTTCGCCCGTGGGATCACCGACGAAGCGACGAGACGTTCATCTACGAAACGAGCATGTTTTTTTTTAATAAATATATATAAATATATATATGCGTATATAACGAGAGAGAGAGAGAGAGAGAGAGGGAGAGAAACGAAATATAAATCATTCGCAGCAACGTGTAGACACGACCGTTCCAACGAGGAAGCTGCGACGATCGAAACAAAAAATCAAACCGTCGAAAGCGAGAAAAAACGACGAACGAAATGAACGAATCGAACGACCGTGCGATTTATAAAGACTTAACGAAACGTTTCCGACTCTCGGTTTCTTAAATAATCTTACATCATATTTTTTCTTCAATGTTTTTATTCCTCTATAACAATACATATATATTTTTTTTAATCTAAGACAATAATAGTTCTTTTTTCGTCATTATTTTTTTTGTCTATACGGAGTATCCTAGAGTAGTCACCCAGATGGCTTTCTTCTTGTTTATTTCTCGTTCTTCCTAAAAGAAGAAAAAACGTCAAATATTATGCGAGTCTTAACGTATAAGAAAAAGGCAAGAAAAATATTCAAATGGACCGACCTGCTGTCCGCTGTCCACTTAGTCGCGCGGGTTTGTGCTTTCTTCTTCGATGTTCGTCGGAACCCGCGAGAAGGCATATATATATATATATATGTATGCACATGTGACACGTGTCTCCAAAGTGTCTCTTGGGCTTGGTCAACCGCGGCGTTGAGCGGCTCGCTCAACGGTGATATATAGCACGTATATATATCTATATATATATTTAAGACATATAACCCGCACGTGTCAATAAAACTCGAGCCTTATGATTGTTTGATCAGTCGAATGAGTGAAACGCGTACGACGGAGATGCAAGAGAGGAGCGGGGAGAGCAAGAGCGAGAGAGAGAGACGATCACTCGCGTGCTCGCATATGGAAGAATAAGTACGTGTACACCCGCAACTCCTACGTAAAGAAAATACATCGCGTACTTGAGATGCAAATGAACCTATGAACGCTAAGAGTTTCCCGGAATTGTCTATATTTACGTCTGTATATGTATATAGCTACTTGCTTTTCTCTCACTACTTACTCGATTCCACGGTAAACCACTCGAACCAACCCCATTTTCGAGGAGGGGGTTGCGCGACGCTCGGTCGCCTGTAAAAACCTCCGTACACCTATAAGTAGATACGACTTTTTTTTTTCTCTATTTATATCCTCGTTATCGGTGAATTTTTGTTAACCGAAAAATCTCCTAAAATTCAAATATTCAAAAACAATTCTACGAAATACAAAATTTGCCAAAAATTTCATCAAATTCAAATTTTTCGGAAAATTTACCAAACCGATTATTTTCATTTTATCCGTTACGATTCAATTGATCACAATCATTAAAAAAAAAACACCCATCCCTTTATCCTATAAACCGTAAAACAAAATCATCCTTGAATCAAGATTTCTCTATCTCCCCCACTCGTCGCGAGTTTTCATCCACATTCGTATACAAAATCGCTCCCAAGTGGGGAAAAGACGCGTCTCATAAATATACACATACATACATCCATATATATATGTCTATCGCCGCGATATAATTGCCTTCGATGTGTGGAGGTGGTTTCGCCCCGCAGTGGGAAGTCCGCGGGGGCGCCAGGAAAAAGGCAGCGGCGTTTCGTTCGCTGTGCGCGATTACGGGCCAAGAGACGACGACGACGTCGACGACGATGAAGGCACGAATGCACGAACACAACTCGTGCAAGCTAGAGAACCGCGGGAGCGTACGGTAGGTAATGGGGTGGGGGGAACGAAAGGCGTGGCCCGTTCGTTCCTCGTCGATGAACACTCTCTGGCGCGCGTACGTGATAAATGTTTGCCTTCGACGTATGTGTGCAATATACGAAGTTAGTTCGTATTCGTGAAGCGGTGGCACCCACCTCGCGCTCGCTCGCGCGAGCGCGCGCGCGCCTATACTATACGCGGTCGCCTTGTCACGATGAGAAAGAGCGAGACGAAACGAGACACGCGATTTTATAGGAGGAGGTGGAGAAGGAGAAGGAGCAGGAGGAGGAGGAGGGAGGGGGGGGGGGGGGGGGGGGAGAAAGGGTGGGCGTTAGTGGGGAGGGGCAGGGGGGGGGAGTTATTCAACGATTTGCTCGTTCGCGAATGAGGGAATACGACTCTGTAGCAGCGAGCCGTTTACTCGGGAAATCGGGGTAATTAAGGTCGTAATAAAAGTTTCAATTTATCGTTTTTCTTATCATAAAATGTTTCGCGAACTTTGTTTTGTTGATAATATTGAGACGATTGTAACGTCGTTGCGCTTAAGGTTTTGAGAAGTGTTAGTCGTTAATGATGATTCGTTCGATGGGGAATTAGGATTATGGGATATCGTTATGATTCGATTTCTTCGAGTGGTTGGAGACGCGATGGGGTAATTTCTTGTAACTTTGGATTGGTTCGAAAAGTTGGTTTTTGGGTAGAATTGTAACGAGGGGAGTTTTTTCTTTAGGTGACTCGTACAATTTAATTTCATCGATTTAATTTATGGATACAAGGATTTTTTATTTTGTAAGTTTGTATGGCATGAAAAAGTTGGTTTTTTTGATAGAAATGGAAGGATGTTTAGTTGGGTGACTCGTATAACCTCCTTTCTTCGATTGAATGCACAGATTCGTATGCGAGTTGCTGTATAACTGTATATACGAAGGGAGAAGCAACAGGGGCAGTTAGAGGGTGAATGCAAAGTGGGGATAACTCATAGTCGGTCGTGTATAGGAAAAAATCAACGGTTCGGGGTTTTAGAGCTTGAAGAGAGCTAACAAACTAGGAGGAAAAATATTCGCGATACGCGGGGTAGTAAAACGCCGGGTAGGTCGCAATTTTGACTGTTTGATGCGTTATTAGGGTGCAACGAAGAAATGGAGGGGAATAGCATCTAGGACGATTCTAGCTGTTGCACGACGTGTGTGTGTGTGTGAGAGAGAGATAGAGAGAGAGAGAGAGAGAGAGAGAAAGAGAGACGTAGCGCGAGAGGGAGAGAAGCCGGTTCGCTTATGCTAGTGCGCGCCGCACGTGGAGAGAGGAGTAGGGGTGGGGGAGTGGGTACTACACAGCAACGTCAAGAGAGACTATCGCGCGGGACGTCCGACTCGTGTGCGTTGGAGTGGGGCGGTGTCGGCGGCAGCGTTGCGCGGGAGAGGGCAGGGGGTCTGGCCGAGGCGGCCGAAGGTGAGACTCTCGTGAGCCGAGGCCTCGCAGTCGGCGCGAGACAGCGCTACTGGAAGGATCGTTGCTGTGCGTACGGTCCGACGCGCGTGCGCGTTTAACTTCTCTAAACCCGCGCTCTTATCGCCCGTTCTCTCGTGTATTTATCAGAGAAACCGAGAGACCGAAAGAAACACACACATTTATGAATGTTCGTCCACGTTGTAAGTGACGAACGTCGAACCACGTAATTGGTTTCTTTTGTTTTTGTTTTTGTTTTTTTCTCTCGATCCCTCGCTCGTCATTTGTTTTTCGAACGATCGATCAACGAAATATCACGAGCTTACCGATGAGGACGATACACGAATATCGTCGTAACTGCGAGTGATCGTCACGTCGATCTGTGCAACTTTGAGGAAAAACTCGTGGGAGTGTTTCTTATTATTATTATTTTTTTTCATTTTCCTCGTCTTTCGTTGGTTTTTTTTAAGTATACGACACACCGACCTGTTTTGTTGTTCGGCGATCCTCATGTACGTGCATTTATCTCCTGCGTAAGAATCACGCATGCGCGTGATCGAATATTGCGGGAAGTGAACCTAAGGATTTTTATCAACGGTGTGAAATGAAAAGAAAAATAAACGAAAAATTACAAAAATAAAATAAAATCAGAAAAATAATCGTACAGTGTTGACAAAAAGGGATCTCTCGATGTTTCGGGGATCGATGAAATTTTATCACCCAGCGTTGTTTCAACGAACGTTCGCGCTCGCCTCGAGACACGGCAAGGGCGGCAAAGCCATCGCGTCGCCTGTCGGGACTAGTTTGTCGTTGTGCGTCGTACGTCGTAGTTCGCGTTGTCACCGCGATATTTCGCAGTTCGCTCGTGTTTACGCTGGAAGAATAACAAGATTCGTGAACTTGAACGCGAACGAAGAGACGAACTTTTCGAGCGTGAAGCATCGAAACAACTCGCGTGGTTCGAGATCCAACGTCTGTGCGTGAAAAATAATAACAGCGAGAATACGATCAACAAGTTTCCGGCAAACTCGCGCAACAGCCGATCCGACGAAAAGGCGGGAAAAACAAACAAATTTGATACTTGAAAAATATTCTTTTGTGTTTCTTTTTTGTTTCGTAATAAAAAACACCGATTTTCGTTCTCCGTAGCGACAAAGTTCGAGCGATGCCGGCATCGTCGAGGCAAAGAACGAGACGCTGAGTTTGAAAAAACATTTTTTATCGTTCGAGCGAGGAAAAAGAAGACGAAAATTTTCAAAACAAAATAGAAAAAACGAGATAACAAAAATAATATTTTTCACGAATTGGATAAAAGACGATATTTCGTGTGAAATTAATTGTGATAAAAACAGCGCACAGGATATTATTATTTAGTCATCGAAAGATTCGTGCCACCTAATTGTGTCGTATGATAAGAGATAGTAAGATTGAAATAGAAATAAACGAAAAATAAGAAAAAAATAAATAAATCAATAAATATTTCGACGTTACGAGAGTGATTGGAAAACGTGGAAAACATTAGTTCGGCTCTCGCCGCACGGGTACGAGAGATTCGTCTAAACCCACAAGTTGGATGCTACTCGGGATACGGAGGAGGTTTTTACAACGATTTTGTCTCGGTAAGCGAAAGAACGAAGAATAAATTATTTTTTGCTTTTTTCAACAATTTTCCATAAATTATTCGTCGTTTTTTCGATAAAAAATTCTATTTGGCGGTCGATAAGTTTGTCGATTATTGCCGTCGAAAATGTAACGGGGTCAGGAGTACAGAAATGGACGCGCGCGACGGTCTCGATTTACCTCCTGGAAATGGAAAATTGCATAAAAAGTTTGAGTAAAATCGAGGATAACTCATTTTGCTAAAAAATCGAAAAACAAATTATTGTTTTTTATTACGATCGAATTTACCCGTTGAATTTTTTCATTGATTTTAATCCTCGATTAATCATGGATCGTCGATTACCCGATTGATAACAAATCAATGTTATCGTCGCTCGATTATTTCCACTTATTTTTCAAATATCGAATAACAAATCGTCGAAATTGTTTTTAACGCAAGCAGATTTCCCTGATCATAATTTTTACCATCGAAATCACAATAATTCTTCGATCATCGAATCCCCTATTCCTCACGAACGCAAAAATTTATCAAATTTCCAGCAACTTTGAATTCTTTAAAAACTCAACGTCGCGTCGAACTTCGACGATCATCCCCCATCCCGCCCTTAATTCTTTCAAATTTCATACATTCATCGAATTTCTCAACGTTTTATTAAAAACTAATTACCGTTAGCTAACGATTAGAAAAAAAAGAAGAAGAAGAAAAAAAAACGAAAACGCCAACTCTCGAACGAATCGATCATCCCTTGGGCCGCTTCAACAGCCATGCGCTTCGTGTCTCAAAGTCGATAGTCTCGTCGCGTGTACCGACGACACACTGAACCCTCTCCGGTCGTCGAGTTAGTTGGGTCAGTGGGGCTGGTCGTTCGAGCGAGCGGTGTGTGTCACTGCGCGAGGGTGGCAAAAGCATCGTCGACACACCTGCGAAGGGTTGTCGAAGAGGGAGATAAAGAGTGAGAGAGAAAGAGAGAGAGAGAGAGGGAGAAAGAGGCTAGGGAGGTAAAGAGAAAGATGGCACAAGGAGCGTTAGGTACGATGATACGGTTGTGGTGGAGGAGTCGGGTATATTCAGCGAAGCGTCGCGGCGCTAAGCGACGGAAGTGGAGCGGACGAAATCTCTCACCGGGCAAGCGCGCGCATCCTCACGTTTTACACAATACATTTATCACTTATATACATACATACATATATATATATATATATATATATATATAGATAGACAATATATAGACTATTGCATAAACATATATATATAGATATATACAGTGCTAAAGCTCTGTTTTACCCCTTCGACTGAAGCTTCTCCGTTGGATGAGACGCGAGAACGTCGCTACCGCATGCATATATGGTTATATATATAAATATATATATAAATATATATATATACGTATATATTGTCATATAAAAATACATGCGCGTGCACCTTCACGCTTCGCGAACTTGACGACGCGTGCCGAGCGTGACGATCCGGGTCTTCGCCAGTTTTCCGTCTCTCTCTCTCTGTCTCGCTCGCACCCTGAGGGGCTCGTTCCCTATTATTCCTTCGCTTTATTAACCCTTTGACACAAACGAGCATATTTCCATCGTGGGCAGACTGAAGGATCGTCGAGCCTGTTGCATCTTGAAAAACGAGAAAGAAAGGATTTAAAAAAAAAAGAAAGAAAGAAGCAAAAAAAAGAAACATGTATTTATCCCAAAGCTAACCTTTTACCAACGAACGATAATTAATTAAAAACATATACTAACTTAATTAAAATTAACGCTTTTAAGAACGATGGAAATCTACTCGACGATAAATAATCGCCCCTCCATCGTTTACATCTTTTATCGCGAACGAAATTGCGTTTATCGTTTTCCCGCAGTGTTTTAGAAGAGTCATGAAAATTTAAATTACATTTCGAAACGTAAGTTTCTCCGTCTCGAGCTTCTTTTCATTTTTTTTTTAAATTTTATTTTGTTCTCTCTCTCCGCGCGTTATATACCGCAAGTATTTATGCCTCGCTTATGGTCATAGAGAGAGAGAGAGAAAGAGAGAGAAAGAGGATAAAGTGTATGCATTTAGTCACAGGCATTTAAGCTCGAGCGCGCGCGTGCCGTTTACACTGTGTAGAGTCGAGTTTATTGACGTTAACACCGCTGCATCGGCCGTAATACAAGCGGGAGTTGGGAACCGACGGATGCATTCACACATACATAATACACGTAGATTAACTGTCTATCCATATATATATATATAGAGAGAGAGAGAAAGAGAGAGAGAGAGAGCGTAGACTATACAGGCGTGCGAACGAAACTCCATTGTCTCTCAATCGCGTTCGTTGCGCGGCGCTAAACCGTTCTTTCGCGATGCCATCGCATCATCATCATCGTCTTCGTCATCGTGCCCGTTGTTGCTGTCGCATACGAACCGAACCTCCTCTCTCATCGTCTCTTTTGCTTCCGCGCGCGAGCTCGCTCGTCCGAGGCCTCCGCGCGTGTACGGTGTCAGGTGTCACGGCTGTCCGGTTTCGTTTGCTTACAACGAAGACACCGAGACGATGATAGAAAGAAAGAGAGAGAGAGAGAGAGAGAAGCTCGTGAAAAACAAAGTTAAGAAAAGGCGCTGAATTCCGAGACAGGGTGAAAATGGGGGATGTGAAATTTTGCAATTTTTAAAAAGAATTTTATTTTTGTATTGACACTTGTTTCCTTTTCTTTTTTTCTTAATTTTGTTATTTTCATATTAAGCCGATCGACGATTAGGAAAAAGGAACGTTTTTCATAAATGAGAAATAAGAGATAAGCGATTGAAGAAGCTTGTAGGAGCGTAATTGTCGATCGGTGAATCGAAGAAATCGATCGATTCCAGCGTGATCGTTGATCGAGTTTTATAATCTTGTGTAGATTCGCACCGACCATACATACACATATATATATATAGGTATAGGTACATGGGCGCACAACGGCTCATCAAGAGTCCGGAGTGAGATCAATCTCGATTTTCTCGGACTCCTCGATCAACTTTCTCCTCTTTCGTTCGCAACGATCTATACGTACACGTTCTTCATATTTTACCTGTTTGCTTCTCACTCTCTCTCTCTCTCTCTCTCTCTCTTGCTCTCACCGATTCGTATATTCGACTCGTGAATTTTCCATCGCACTCGTATTTTAATCGACGTGTGTTCCTCTCCCTTCAACTTCTGCAGAGGGAGTGATTGAGAGAGAGAGAGAGAGAGAGAGAGAGAGAGAGAGAGAGAGAGAGGATTGGCTTAATTTAGCCGAGAAGAGCTCCCGTGTGCGTTGATATAATAGACCAAAGAGGGTGGAGATAAAAAAAATCCCTCACGACGCGCCCTCTCTCATATCCTCGGTGAGTCCTCTCAGCCCGGCGGGCGCCTCTCTCTCTCTCTCTCTCTTTCTCCCCATCGTCGCGATTTTTATCGATAACCCTCGAGTTACTGCCGCCGGTAGTCACTCTCTTTCTCCCTCTCTGTCTCTCTCTCTTTTTCTCTCCCGTTCACTCCGATAGACTTCGGCATCGTTCGAAAATGTTCACCAGTCGCAACTTCTCTCGCTCGCGTATTCTGAACTCCGGATCGCTTGCTTCCCGGCGATGATCGAACGTGAGCAATCACGAGAGAGTCCGTGGCAAGCGGAGAGTATGCGAGAAGCGAGCACGAGGCGCGTATACCCTCGCGGGACCGAACGCTCGCCCGGCAATTAGGAAATCCATTCGGTGTAATTGCGAGTCTATCTTACAGCTATATATATATATATGTGTGTGTGTGTGTGTGGGTGTGTATGTGTGTATGTGTGTATGTACTAATACAAAGAAGCAATGAGAATCGCGAGCTGCTACCGTGCTCAATCGCACGAGGCTCTCAACATTGTATACATACGAATACATATTTATATATACTTACATGTATTGAGTACGTGTCGATCGATACATTGTTATAAAATGTTGACAGATAAATTCAATCGAATATCGAAGATATTCTAAACTCTGATAAATTCTACGAGTAATAAGTTCCAGTGTCACGTACATTTAGGAATTGAACGATTCACTATCTCGGAACGAGCGAAAATCGTACACGAAGTCGTGACGATGTTGCGTCATATCAATCGTTTAATTTCAAGAGCGGTGTTTGTATTTTACTGTAAAATATAGTTTATAAAATCGTCCGGGTGAATAATAATAGGTACGTGCACGAAAATTGGCCTCTTTGTTTTATTTAAAACTGAATTTAATTCGTGATATTTAATCGTTCGTTTATATACATATTTTATTTCTTCGTTAATATCGTGATATTTTTAAAATGGAATTTTTGTTTTAATTTGACGAACCGTTGGAAATTTTCGAAACGGACATTAGATAATAATTCTCGGGATTCAAACGTGATACAACTGATACGTAATATAAATTCCACAAAGCAGTGACAGATATAAGAACGCGCTGGGCACAGGTGAGACGGCCGAGAACGTTTTTCAAACGCCCACGCGCAATTCGCACGATACTTTCGGCATTCTCTCTCTCCCTCCCTCCCTCTCTTTCTCTTTCTCTCACACACTCTCCATCTCATTCCGTGCTCCGAGAAACGTGTGAATGTTGGTAAATGTCTTCTCGGATATACAACAGACACTCAGAGACTGCGAGAGGTAACAAATTCTTTTTGCGGCAAAAGCCGCTCGCGCGTTTAATGCGTAACGAGTTCTGTCGGGAGACACGAAATTGCGTAGGTGACCGAGAGATAGATAGAAAGAGGGAGAGAGAGAGAGAGAGAGAGAGAGAGAGAGAGAGAGAGAGAGAGAGAGAGAGAGAGAGAGAGAGAGAGAGAGAGAGAGAGAGAGAGAGAGAGAGAGAGAGGGACAGTGCGAGGTGACTTTCCTCGTCTCTCTCTTTCTCTCTCTCTCTCTCGTGTCGTCGCCACAGGTGTTTCGCTTCCCCCGTTCGCGTAATAATGGCCAAGCCCTGAACTCGACGATATTTTATACGCGCGATGTTCCCCTTACGATTCTTCGACTCCCGGGACTCTGTAGAAAGTGTGCGCGTCCTATATACATCGTGTGGCCACTGTCGAAAGAGCGAGAGAGGGCGAGAGAGAGAGAGAGAGAGAGAGAGAGAGAGAGAGAGAGAGAAAGACGCCGACGTTCGAAATACAGCTTTTCGAGTTCACGATTTTTCCCCGACCAGACAATGACTCGCGACGTTTTCAACCACGCGTCTTACGATTAGAGATATCTCGAAAGTTTTTTTTCCCCCTCATCACCCTCACCAAAAAAGCACGTTATCACTTTCTTTGCAAAAGTATGAAAAATCTACAACATTCTCGAGGCTCGTGGGATATCAGAAACCCCAAAGAGGTTCGAATTTATCCGTACGACGATAATAAAATTGAAAACAACAAACAAAAACCTCTCGATACGTATCGATGAATAAATACGTATATATAGACAGCGATTGGACGAGGATGGTACGTAAACGTGGTAATGTCATGTTATTTCGTCTTTTGTTTTTTTTTTTCTCGACGGAGCAACGACTATGTCGTCGCATTTCTGCCGACAGGGTAGCAGAAACAGCGAGGAGGTTGTCGTGGACGAGCGCGTGGTTCGACAGATATATCGTGTTTATTTTATACGGGGATGAAGAACGGGAAGGGGGGTGAGTTAGCGATGCACGAAGGGGGTTGGTCGGGTGAAAGCTTTGCTCGGGAATGGGAGGAGAAATTCCCGCTGAATATAATCGATGGGGTGGCAAGCATCCCTCAGTGGTGAAGGGTGGGTGGGGGTTGCGAGGGTGAGGACGACGAACGGACGTAGATGAGCGACGAGGGAAAAAAACGTGCGGTCGATCTTCCTGAGTTCCCCCCCCCCCCCCCCCCCCCCCCCCCCCCCTCTCGCATCCGTCCGTCCGTTCGTTCGTTGGCAGGGGTTGTTTGTCGACCTTGACCGTGAACCCACCCTCTCTCTACTCGTGTCTATATCCTGTACACACACGCATATATACATTATATACATATATATATACATATCATATACACATACACACACACACACACACACACACACACACACACACACACACACATACACACACACACACACATATATATATATATATACGCGACTTTGCGTTATATATAATAACTCGACGGACTCGCGGCCGGCAGTCGTCGAGCCTGATACACGGGAGGATGCACACGAGGCTCGATCCACTGGGAATTCTCGGTACGCGCTCGCGTTCGTGTTGGACAACGTACCGAGATAGTACAGGTAATCGATATTGCCCCAGGCGTGTGCCACCAGAACACGTGACACTGTTTTCATCCCACCCTCTTCTTTTCCCTCGATGCCTTTTTTTTATCTTTTCCTAGCCTCGTTTTTTATTTTATTTTATTTTTTTTATAAAGCCGGTATACTTTTATTCCTTCCCTGGAATATCGTCGGACCCTCGACAAAAACCACCCTCGGGGTACGATCTTTCGCGATCAATTTTTTCGATCGAAATATAACGAAGAATTGTTTCACGATTAATGGAGTGAAAAATTGTCAAAAAATTTCGATGGAAAGAAAATTGTGTTTTTTTTTGTTGTCTTTTTTTTCTTTTTGCATTCGATGAAACAAAATTCAAGCCTTTCGACGATTGTTCGCGGGTGGAAAATTTATACACGCGTCTGTCGGACCGCGAGGAGATAAGAATTCTTGACAATACACACCCTCGATACTACGAGTGTTTACAAGAGAACGTCGCATTACTATTCGACGAAAGCAATCGGAAAACTTAAAGGTACATATGTATTACCGTCTATGTTTTGCCCAGCGCCGTGGATGTATAACGCTCTCGCGTAGGATAGGTTCGCTGGAAAGTAACTACCGAAGAAGACGATGATCTCGGGAGAGTACTAACCCACGGTACAGCGGACAATGGGATTCCCCGAACGTAGGAGAGCGAGAACCAACTTTACTTTCCAGGCATGCTTGCTCCTTCATATATATATTGTTGTATTGTTTAGTCTCGATATACGTTCTTATCCGTGTACGAGCTCGCGTTGAATAGAAGCGAACGTTCGCAAACGTGCTTCTGTAACGATAAAAACTCATTCGTACGTATACGTCCCCGTAGAGCTTACCATTCTCGTCGTGTCTAGAAACTCATATCTCGCCCTTGACATCGTTACTTCCTTTAAACGATTTTTATAATTCTCGAATAAAATCTTTGTTTTTTCTTCATTTATATGAATTTTGTTTTTCACGTTAAATATATGATTTTTCGATTGTTCGCGATCGTGAGAAATATTTCGAGATAAGAAAAAGAAAACTCGATAGGTCGTTTCATCCACGAAAGTAAAGTTTCGTACGCCAGTTTTTTCGAATTCCGTTATCGTTCGTGAAAATGGAACGTCGGAGGTTTACTCGAGGGGAACAAACAAAAACAACAAAAAATTGATTCACTTTCCTCCCTCGCTTCGCTTCCATCCGCTCGAGATCGACACGTGGAAAAGTTTAGCTTCTACGCTGCAATTCGAAACTCGTGCTTTGTGTATAGACGTGTATATATGTATATATATATATGTACGTAGGTATATGAGGTCGGATCGTGTGGAAGTTTGCTGCGAGACAACGTAGTTGCGCCCGTGCAAGGCGTGCTTGCTGGCTTTTCTGCCCAGGGAACGACATCTCGACTACCCAGCAGCAACGAACCCACCCTCTCTCTCTCTCTGCATTTACCCGGATCACTCTCTCTCCCTCTCCGCCCCTCTCTCTCTCTCTCTCTCTCTCTCTCTCGCTCTCTCTTCCTCTTTGCCTCTCTTCCTCGCGGTGGTCGCGGTAGCGACGGCGAGCGTGTCAATATAGGTCAGGGGATGCGCGTGGCGAGTATCGATCGCGCGGCTTGGTTTACCCCGTCTCTCGCGAGTTCAAGTTCGAGGTCGTGGTAGTACGCCGACGATCCTCTCCGTGCGATGCTGGCAATCGTTGCGGTCTTGTGGATGCCCGAGAGTCTCGTGTCGAGCCTTTTGCCCTCCTCATCCCTGTCGAGGTCGTATCTCGACTTTAACGGTCGATTTTGCGCACTCTCAATTCTCTCTGGACATTTAAAATTTTCAAGGCTATTCGTCTTACTCTCAGTTGCATTTCACTCGTGGAACTTTAATGGTATATTTGTCATGATAAATAGTTTTCAAAGAAGAGATTTGTTTAAATTGATATCGATAAGGGAGATACGAAATTTCGTTAATCGTACGAAACGTTTCGTAATTATATTTTGATAAATTTCGTAAATTACATCATTAGTCATTTATTATTAGAAAATTTGATTGTAAAGAATATCGTTATTATTTATTGATTTTAATTTCAAAATGAGAAAATGGGCCTCTTATTGTAATTATCGTCGTTTCGTACCGAGGTGCAATTCGATACGGACGATTTTGTGTTTACATCGAAGCGTCGCTAGGATCGATGAGAAATCGTGAGAGTTTCGGCCATGGGCGAATTATTGTTTCCCATCATTATGATATTAAAGTCATTATGATTCGGACTTTGTGCGGTATAATTGTGCGAATGTTGTTTAAGGGGGGAATGGTTCGAATGTAATTTTGCACGTGTCGAGAGGACGAGGGATTAACGGTACCGGCTCGACGAAAGAAGGAGATATCTGACCGGGTAGAGATAGAAACATCGCGTCAACCCGAGCTAAAAGTCTCTCGGGCGTGTACGTCCAGTAGTAAAGAGGTTGTAGCTGGTAAAGCAAAAGGACTAGGCTAGCTCGATCTTTCCTGGAACGATCTTCGTGACTATCTCTATCCTTTATCTCTCTCTCTCTCTCGCTCTCTTTCTCTAGGATTTTATCTCTCTAGGATTTTGTACGGATAGGGCTTTGTCGATTATTATCTACGAACACTTCCGGGTGCGACCAGTTTATATTTTCCATGCTCGAATAGTCATGTAGGTAAATCTACGGTGGTCCTTCGTGTCGATACACCGTGTTACGTTTTCAATAGTCTTTTCCTCCTTCCTCCTTTTTATTGATTTAATTAACTCGTTAATTAATCGTGGTCGATAAAAATGACGAGGATATTTTTATTTATTTTTTTTTTCTAAATCGTCTTAAATATTCTTTGATTTTCGTACAGGACGAAACACATCGAGCCATTAGAATCCATTGACGAAGATTCTTACCGTACTTTGAATAACTCGAAAAAAGATCTACATATACATATATTTATATGCGTATAATACATTCGCATGCCGCGAGAACCAAAGAGACTTTTCCCCACCCCGTTAGATTTATCGACGATCAGATCGTCCTCGTCTCTCTCTCTCTCTCTCTCTTTCTCTTTCTCTCCCTCTATCTCTCTCTCTATTTTTCTTTCTCTCTCGGTCTCGTCGCGTCTCGGCCAGAAAAGATATAGCCAAAGAGAGGCCCCGCCGTGAGTTCTTTCCAAGGTCCTTATAGTCGGCGCGCACCTGTTACCCGAGAAGAGCTTCGGTCGCACGGAAGAGAGAGAGATACTTCGAGATACATACGGGACTTTTTTTTAAGTGCGAGAAAGAGACACCGTGAAAGCGCTATATATATATATAATACACGAGACATAGAGACACGGGCGAGAGCAGCGCACACGTAGAGAAAAAAAGAACGATCCGAGCAAAGGAAGAAGCGAGATGCCGGTCCACCCACGGTGCGCCTTTTTTTTTTTATTTTTTCCCGACTCGCGCGACTTAAGGTCTCTCTCGCTTCCTCCTATCTCGGTTACCCTCGTTCTTTCTCCCTTCCTCGGCTCGTTTGTACTACAAACTTTGTACGTACCTTTTAGCTCTCTCTTTTCTCTCTCTCTCTCTCTCTCTCTCTCTCTCTTTCTGTTTCGCGTTAAACGTTTCTCTTTCTCTCGCTGGTGCCTCGTCTTGTATAAAATTGTACTCCGTAGCGATGCTGCGCGAGGTCCTCGTGCGCTCTCTCGTATACCCCATCGTCCCCTCCCCCTCTCTCCAGGGATCTTGTTGGACGAAGGGAGAAGGGGGTGAGGGTTCTTCTCGTGTATATGTGCCGAGAGTTTCACCGCGTAATAAATATCTTGTCTCTCTTCCTTCCTACTTCCTTTCTTTCTTTCCTTCCCATTCTCTCTGTATGTGTTTCTCTCTCTCTCTCTCTCTCTCTCTCTCTCTCGCTCTCTCTGTCCCTCGTGTACGATGCTTACCAAGCGTGTAGCTATGTACAGCTACTATATTATGTATCGATGCTATATATGATGTATAATACTCTCCCCGGGAAGAGAAAAAGATTATTATTCGAATATTCGTACATAATTCGTTAGATATTTTCAACGTCTTATCTCTGAAACTCACTATATGTATATTCATATATAAATATATATAAATATATACATGTATATATGTATATATATATATATATGTATATAAATATGGATGCGTTTCCATCGTAGTAGATAAATTATTTCTCTTCCGAGATAGTGTTTGCAATATAGCTGAGCCAGGAGCTTGTCCCATCGATCGTAGCTGGACCTAATCCCTTGTCGAATAACGCGAGATGAGTTTTAAACTTATATATATATATATATATATATATATATATATAGTTGAATCGGGAATGAGTATAAGCTAGCCAGCGTGGCGTCTCGAGTCCTTCGCCCGTATATTATATAAAATATACACCGTCTCGTTCGCCTCGTCGTTCGTCACGAAACATCGCAAAAATCACGACTTTCTACCACAACGACGAATTCGACGACACACACGACGAAGAACGAAATACGACGAGCGTCCTCGGCTCAAGACAAACCGAGTTTATTCAGCGCCTTCGCCTGACATTTACGAGCCTTCGCGTACGCCAAACCCTCATCACACTCACTCGACACTTCTTCATCTTCTTCTTCTCTCTATTATGGTATATTATACGGGTATTGCCAATCGATAGCGACGAGAACAATCATCGATACACGTGTCTGTATAAACATAGAGGCAGGTTAAGGTCGCAATCGTAGAGATTTGCGAAGAGAAAATTTTATTTTCTGTTTGTTTTCTTTTTCCTGTTTTTTTTTTTTTCATTTTCTCCCGGATTTCTTAAATTTTGTGATTTCTTTTTTGTATCGCTGATTAATTTATCAATCGTTATTACTTTTCTGAAAGATTGCTTTCATTGAAAATCGTTCCAGGAGACGAAAGGAGGAAATCTTCTAAAAGTATTATCGACCGAAAATATATATTTTTTCATTATTTTGAAAAATTCTCAAAGTTATATCGTCCTCCTTCGCCAGGACGTCGTTCCTCGTCGACGCGTCATTGCTTTAAAACCACCAACGTCCTATCGAGATAAGACTTCGCGCAGTCTTTTATTCTATCGTTCTCTCTATTTCACGCTCGAGAAATTTTCACTATTAGTCCGACGACGCGTTGGGTAGGATACGTGCGGCTAACCAGATCCGGAAGTCGTCGCGGACCCCGAAATGGTCCTCTCGCGCTAGTTCTTTATTTTCTTCTTTTTTTTTTTTCTTTTTTTTTTCTCTCGCTTCTTTTGCTCTTTCTCGGAACTTAATTAGAGTGTGAGTCTCGAGTAGAGAAGAAATAGGAGATAGAGATAGAGAGGAAAAAAATCTTTTAGGCCTACCTGATCGTGAAGACTTTTAACATTCTTGTAAGGGAGTCGAAGGTAAAAATGTAGGCGTTGATGGTGGGAGGAGATGGATGGGGGGGGGGGAGAGTTGAGAACCCCGGAGGATTCACCTGCCGTGGGCACGAAACGGTGGCCTGTTAATTACGTGTGTGCGCCGGTATAACTGCCTCTCGACGTCCCAAGCGGCGATTCTGATGCTCTCGGGACATCTCCAGCAGCAACAGCTTCAACTTTTACAAGCGAGAAGCCATAGCCATCCTACGTATATGGGCCATTTCGACAAAAATCTATAAATTCGTGACTCTTCGCTCGCGGCATTTTTATAACCGATTGTCGCTACTCGTTAATTCTTTTCTCCTTCGAATTCTTCAATCTCGTGTAATATTTTCGATCGATGAATTTTTCATTACAAATTTTGTCGTTTGTTATAATTATTGTTTAATTATGAAACGAGGACTGTTAAATAAAATTTAGGAAATATGTTTTATCGTGTTTGGGGTGATAAAATCGATATTAAAATTTGGGGACTGAATCCTAGAGGATGAGGGTCATGGATGTGGAGATAAGGCTTGGAATGGCCCATATACGAAGCGTGGATATACTTTGTTCACGTGTGTGTCGCGTATACTGGCGGATCGCCTTCGCTCGCTATCATCTTCGGTGGTTTAGTGTTTCAACGTTCTCGCTCTCTCACATTTCTCGCTCTCTCTCTCTTTCTCTCTCTCTCTCTCGCTCTCGCTCTATCCTCTTCCCTTTTTCATCAACCGCCTCCGCGCGCCACGCACCGTTCTCCCGCTCGTTGCGTACGCTCGCGAACCTCTCGATAAATTGTTTTTCTTTCTTTTTTTTTCTCTCGTTCTTTTCCTCCGTGCTGACGAGAGAGAGAGAGAGAGAGAGAGAGAGAGAGAGAGAGATGCATTTCTCGCGAGTCACGACTTGTGCGTGCAAACCCGAGAGACTTCCTTCCTTCTACGGGGGCGTCCTCATACTCGGAAACGAAATGACGAGAGCCAATCGTCTCAAAACGAGCTTCGCGAATCATTCGACGTTTCTTGCTTCGTTTATTTTTTTTTTTAATTTTGATTTCAATCGTAAAAAAATTATTCCCTTTATTTCACGATTAACAAAATCGTCGTTTATAACAATTTTATTTTGAAACAAATTACAGCACAATTATATCGTCGATCACGACGTTCGTTTACCAATTAATTTTTCGTTCAATTCATTAAAATTATCGTCTAAATTAATTATCCGTCGGTTTAGAAATTTTTCTTAAATTACTCGTTATATTAGTCACGGATAAACGTATACCACTCCGAAGACTCGCTTACTTATTCCGTCGAGGAATAATAATTTGTTTTTTCGTCTTCACCGATGAAACTTCTTCGTCGAGATAAAGTCAAGGCCTTCTCTCTCGGTCGTGCTGCGGTCCGACTATTAGGATCGAGGATTTACGGGGGAGGAAGTCCGAATTGGTTGTCCACCGAGTGCTGTTCACCCGGTTCTCGTTTTCGTGCCTCGTATATAGATATATTTAAATATACCAGCTCGTATTATATATATATATATATATATATATATATATATATATATATATATATATATATATATATATATATATATATATATATATATATACATATATAATATATATACATACATATAAATATATATACATGTATAAAATACATACGAAAGACTACGACGACGCGGTGAACGGTCAACGTCGACGATTACGAGATAAAGCTCTCGTCGTCCTACGCGCCGGTTCCCTCTGATCTCAACCGCGTGTTGCTTTGCTCTCTCACCTCTCTCTTTTTTCTCTCCTCGATCCTCGTTTTTTTTCTTTTTCTTCTTTTTTTTTTCTCTTCTCTCACGCCGAAAACGAGAGAGGCGAGAGAGTGTTTAAGGCGAAAGACCCCTGAGACTCTGACTCCCACGAGAATTCACCTCCCCCCCACCCTTACTCTTTTTCTCCTCTCCACTTTAAGGCTTAAAGCGACGTTCACACGCATCGTACGACACCACGAACCTGATATCGTGACACTGTTCATGTTTTTTTGTTCAGACTTGATTTTTTTGTTTTTTTTTTTTCTTTCGAACGTTACATTTTATCTTTTTATTACCCTCGTTCGCCGATATTTCGGCGGTAACGCTAACCACCGTCGTCGACTATTTTTACGTACGACGTGATTATTATTTTTACTTTTTTTTTACTCTTTTAATTTTTTTATTTCGTAATTACGTAGAAAATGGTGCGTCGTGCCGGTGAGATGATTTATCGAAGCGTTGAAAATGTTTTTTTGTTCTGTTTTTGTTTGGATGTTGTCGTTTCTCTTCGTTCTCCCATTATTTTATACCATGTACGAAAAAGACGTATATCTTCATTATTATTAAGGCGCGCGAGTTGCGTCGGGGTGCAAGATCGCCTTAAGGCTTGAAACGCGAGAAACGATCGGCGAAAGATTCGACTCGGGCATTCTACGTTCTCGACGCACCTGGAAACTTCGCGACGAGCGCTAATGCCTTTCGTTTGTTTCACGACAGTGCTACCTCCTCCTCTTCCTCCTCCTCCTCCTCCTCCTCCTCCTATCTTCACCCTGTACCCACAACCCTTCTCTTTCTCTGTCGCGGAATCTCTCGAGGAATGCGACAGAAGAGACCGAGTTCCTGAATCGCGATTCTTCCTTTTTTTTCTTCTCTTTATTTCATCGAGTCTCTATCTCTCTCTCTCTCTCTCTCTCTCTCTCTCTCTCTCTCTCTCTCTCTCCTAGCGCAAAGCGAAGAAGAGATACGTAAAAAGGAGGGTCGGCTAAAGGAATGCTCGATAAATCAACGCTAGGGACGAAATGAATAAGAGCGAATCTATTTTTATTATCTGCTTCTCACTCGAGGCCGAGCCATTTATTTTTCATTGACAAATTAATCGATACGACCCGGTACAAATCGTTTCTGAAATAAAAGCAATCTTTGTGGATGTTTTATTTTCTTTCTAATTTTTCCCTTTTCTTTTCTTTTTTCTTCCACCTCGCGGCGCCTTCGGGTGCGACGACGTCGTCGTTGTTGAGAACTCGAAGGAATCCGGAGAACATCGTCGCGTGAGGCCACCATTTTACTAGTCTCTCTCTCTCTCTCTCTCTCTCTCCAGCTCACTTTCTCATTCCTCATGGTCTCTTGCTCAGCGTGGAAGCGTCGTAATTTCCCGGTACACGCCGCGGAAAGCCATAACGCAATAATGTGCCGACTTTATGCGACAATTATCGCCAGCCAGGGCTGTTTCTCTCCAAGGAGTCGCGAGGCAATGCCAAGAGCGAGATTGAGAGGGGGAGAAGCTCACCGAGCCTGAGAATCATCGTCGCGCGTACTGGCGTAGCCCGAATCATACGTTCTCGACGAAGTCGCCGCCACCACCGTCCTCGGATCCCGGCGATCCTGACTCGCGCTCTCCCAACGGCAAGCGACTATCAGGGTGGGCGCACAGCGTGTGGCACCTGTCCGCAGCTCGTTCCTTTCGTGTTTCTTTGCCATTAGGGTTGATCGGGGTACGATGAAACACTTTCAGAAATATCGAATTTTTGACATTTTTATTCGGCCACTCTGGAGCAAATTTATTTCTTTTTCACGATCGACGATTTATTCATCGATCGAAAGATCGTTCGAGATTAAAGAGAGGATGCGTTTTCGTAAGAAAAACGGGAAGAAATAATGATTTTTCATGAAAAATGAATTATCGTTGTTTTGGGATTTTTTTTTTATTTTCGAGATGATGCATTTTACCCCGAGTTACCCTAAGGAAATTATCAATCGAACGTTTAAGGAGAACGATACATAAATCGAGCTACAGTAGCAATTTTTCGTATGTGGAAGTTCAAATAATGAAACGAGAAAGAAAGAAAGAAAGAAAAACAAAAGTCGCGAAGATCGCCTCGAGGATCGAGAGGGAAGGTAATTAAAACGAGTTGATTCGAGGCAATTAAAACCGGCGGCCACCAAAGTCGCTTGCGAAATCGGCTGCTACGTATATGCTCGGAACGAGGAATATTCGTGGCGAGAAGGATCGAGAGAACGTATCGTGCCGCGTCGCGGTATACTCGCTCGATCCGGCTACGCCCACGCTCAACCCGCTCGAATTTTCGCTCGGTCACCCTTCACGAATCGAACTCTTTTTCTTTTCTCTCTCTCTCTCTCTCTCTCTCTCTCTCTCTCTCTCTCTCTCTCCCGTATTCTTCGGATTCGTATAATGCTTTTTTCAAAGTCTCCTTGGAGTTTGCGCAAAACCGCCGAAGGCGCATTATCCCGAAGCTTGAAGAAATTCCGATAACGATTTTTATTCAATATCGAAAGTCAATTAAATTCGATCGTCGGAAGTTCAACTTCGGATAAAAATGAACGGCGCGTCGTCGAAAAGAAGAATCAAATAAATTGATTCGTTTCGCTCGGATAAACTTGTAAAATTGAATTAGAGAATGAAAAATTAATTCATTATCAGTTTTTATTGATTTGTGTTTTGATAAATAACAAAATTTCATGTTTTAATCGAAATTTCGATTCGTGAAGTTTTTTTATTTATTTATTTTTTTTCTTCCTCATCTTTTTCTTTCGTCGAACGGACGAACCAAGTCACAACAGGAGCTCAAACTTTGTGGGGGGAAAGTCATATCGGTCTCTGCGTTGTGTACGCGAAGGATTACTTAGGCACCGGTAATGACGTTCGATCCTTCTTTCTCTTTCGCATCTTCGAGGCAGATGGCGAACGCGATAAAAACTTGCTTCCAACCGTGGTCGCGCGGCAAACGCCGCCATATAATACCTACTATGCCGTGTCCGGTCCCTCTACTGCATATATATATATATATAGATATATATATAGGTAGATATATATATAGGTAGATATATATATATATAGGTAGATATATATATATAGGTAGATATATATACATTCTCACTGGTTTGTTCGGTTTCTACTGCTTTCATATTCGACTCATGAAACTCCTCTACAACGCTAATACGTCCAACAAGTATGTATTATCGGTTTAATATATATCATACGAAATTTATGAGCTCGCCGAGACAATTATATCGAGCGGTCCAATTCCATAACGCGTTTGACGTAAATAAATATCTCTATCATAGACGAAAGTAAAATTACTTAATTTTTTGTCAAACATATATTCTCGATCGTCGTCGATTTATTCAACAAACGAAAATATTTCGCTCAATACTTTTCTCGAATTTCATATTTTATAATTTTTTATAAACAAAAATTAGAATGGGGGAAAAAGTAATTGCGTTTGTTTTTTCAATAGATCGTCATTAGTATATCGACGTATCGAAAACGCGACGAGTTATTGGCCAATTAGATATTTCGATTTTTATATAATTCGATTGACAGCTTTTATTACGAAGCTCACTGTCAAACAGCTGGCTGGCACGTGACCAATGCGATATCAGGTGTAACCCTCGGCTCGAAACACACACGCACACACACATACAGAGACAAGATACCCGAAGGGAGATAGCCAAGGCGAGTATTACGGGGATTGCTCTCGTGCCGGGGTTTATTAATAACGAGCTTTGTAATTGCGACACGGTGTTAAACACAGGGAACGCGAGAGCGCCCGCCGAGTTCAGTGGGTGTACGGAGCGGTTCTCTCGTTGCACGCGACGTGTCTGCGGCTCTCCCCTGCGAACTGCGAAGCGATCGACTATATTAGGTATCTCCATCTTTCCCTCTCTCTCTCTCTCTCTTTCTCTCTCTCTTTCTCTTTCTCTTTCTCTCTCCGTCCCTGTCCCTCTTTCTCTCTTTACGTTTGTGGCATGTACCACGTGGACGCGCATACAGCACACACGAAGGAAAACAAGTCATAGGAAAAGGACAGAGCGAGGCTTAAAGAACGATAGACATCTCATGCGACAAGTGACAACTATGTGGTTATAAGTGTCAAGTATGTGACATACGTATATATATATATATATATATATATATATATATAGATCGCGATTTAATCGTTTCCGGTGCAACGCGCCACTCGTTCATAGAATGTTTTTTTTTTGGTTTTTTCTTTTTTTCTTTTTTTCTTTTTCATCAACATTTTTTTCCCGTTCGTCACATATTCATGAATGATCTAGCGTAGACTCTCGCCATCTATTTCCATTCTAACGACGCACGCACGCGATCCTCCCCCGTACTGTCCCCGTCGAGGAATCGATTGACAACTTTATACTCGCGCGTGTAATCTCCTCGGATTTTTCTTTACACGCGTCGATTGAAACACGAGCGACGCTGGCTGTAATCAGCGTCCGCGCGAGTTTCGTTCGACGTCTCTCCGGTGGGCGCGGCGGCAGCCGACTCGATATTTTCTTAGACGCCTATTAAAAAGATCGATAAAATTCTATATAACTGTATTAATAAGGCGCGTGATTATGTAGGTGAATGTCAGTGAGAAGGAAAAATAGAAAAAAATAAAATCATCGTTTCGACCGCGAGATACGAAATTTGCGAAAATTCATCGATCGTGGGGGGAAAAAAATAAAATTAATATTCCTCGAGGATAATATTCTGTTGGATTAATAGTAGTTTAAAAAAAATGGCATTCGTTTCGATTCATTTGCTTAATGTCGTATAAAATTATTGAATCATGATTAATTCATCGATCGATACATTTGTAAAATCGTTCGCTGTTGCACCGTAATTCGTGCTTTTTTTTCTTTCTCTTTCGCGTTATACCCCTCGATAATCCTACAATGAGAGTCTCGGTGCGTTCTAGAAAGTAGAATGATGTATAGGACCTGAGCTATTCAGACTGCGAATTCCGCGAGTCTCTCGTGTGCGGCGACCGCGTGGTGGCACGCGACGTTCGTTAGTTCGCCTTCTGCGGATAAAACGTACCTCGTTCTCTCTTTTTAATCCTTATTCTCTCCTCAATTATATTTTTTTAGCCAATTTGTTTTTTTTTTTTTATAAGTCACCAGCTCGCCACTGACCCGGCTTTTGGTCGACTAATATTCTCTCGTGAAAGAGCGGGAGAGAGAGAGAGAGAGATTCAGAAAAGCGCACACGATATTACTTTCGTGGTCGCCATTACTGAGTCTCGGGGGCGGTTAATTTACGTGCAGGCTAATTTACGCCGGCCACTCATCATGCGGGCGGGGAACTCTCTGGGTTTATATCGCGGCTGCCGGCCTGGGCTGGCTAGCGCGAATGTTCTCGCACGCCTTTCCTTTTCCTCTACCGTCCTTCTCTCCCTCGTATTTTCGCTACAAACACACGCATTCTGTGTTCATTTCGCTCGCTTACTCGCTCGCTCGCTCGCTCGCTCGCACGTCTGGCCTGCATCTTGGCCAAGCACCGATATCATCGTGTACCCACCGAGTATCGCACACGTGGAAACTCCACCCTCTCTCGCGGCAATTTATATGTGTGTCATTCCGAGATTAGCACAACATTTTGTCATACACGACCGCTCGTAAATCATCGTAATTAATTTTCCATTCATTTTCCAACTACGTATATTTTTTTATCTAATATTTCAAATTATTTTTATCGTTAGATTTAGAAAACAGAAAACAAAATATTAATTTTTTTCATCAATAGCGTAGTTTTGCGCGATTCAATTTTCATAATTAATTTAAATATTGATTTTATTGTAATATCGATGAGCATTGATTCCGAGATTCGCACAACATTTTGTCATACACGACCGCTCGTAAATCATCGTAATTAATTTTCCATTCATTTTCCAACTACGTATTTTTTTTTATCTAATATTTCAAATTATTTTTATCGTTAGATTTAGAAAACAGAAAAAAAAATATATTAATTTTTTTCATCAATAGCGTAGTTTTGCGCGATTCAATTTTCATAATTAATTAAATATTGGTTTTATTGTAATATCGATGAGCATTGATTTAAAAAGATATTCGACTGTCAGTGACGTTTCTCAATTTTCAAGAAACAGCCGATACGATAAATTACGTTAACGATCCCCGATAAATATTGTTTCCACGTAGGTCGATCGTATCGCGAGGAAATTTAACGAAGTGTCGATACTCGGAGTCAATATCGTCGACAGAAAGTGACGATATTTCGCGAGTTATTTACTGAAAAAGGGGAGACTCGTCGAGTTTATCGTACTTTCGATCGGGTGTACAAACAGACGGAATAACTATTTTCCACTCCCCCGACGTTATTAGCATATTCACGCGGGCACCCGTTACATATCTGTCTCGAGATCTCTCCCTCTTGATAATAACGAAAAATGAAAAGAGAGAGAGAGAGAGAGGTGAAAAAGAAAAACAGCAAATAAAAAATAAAATAAAAAAATTTACAATACAGGAACGAAACATTTACGAGACACGTATCAGCATTAATAATGAGGGTGTGGGCGATTCCGTCGGTATCGGAAGAATTTCTCTATGTTTTATATCTCCAGTTATATCTCCTTGTCCCTAAGGGGAGAATAATATTCCGTAAGCACAAACCGAGCTCGAAGAGTTGCCCGCCGATTCGACGGGAATGCACACGTATCTCTACACACACACACACAGAGACGGGCGCAGGAGCGTAAAATCGTAGGCTCGGAATCCTGCGCCCGCTCCCGTTGCATTATTATCGGCTTATCGCAACGAATCTCAGCCGCGATTTCACGTCCCTCGCTCTTTTCGATTATACACTCGTAGGATGAATTTTTATTTACCCCCGTTTGTCATTCGACGGCGACAACCATCGCCAATCTTTTCCTGTAATCTTAATTCGCTTTGAACGAACGAAAATTAAAAAACAAAAAACAAAAAAAAAGAAACATTAAAACAAAAATAAAATACATATATTGAAATAAAATAAAATCAGGAAATTAAATATTAAATACGAAAGAAGGAAGAAAATAAAGCGAGAATGTTTCGAACTTGATCCAGTTGTGATCGGCGTGAAGCGTGGAACGAAACGAATGAGAGACAGCGAGAGAACCTCGATATCTCGTTCGCACGAAGATTTGGTTCTTGTGTGTGTCTGTCTGTGTGTGACGCGCGATGCACATAAACGCGCGAGACGATTCGCGCACACGCGGGGCGAGATGTGATGCACTTGTCGCCCACGCCATCGCGAGAATACCACCAGCGTTACAAGAGGGACTCCCCGCCATTATAGCTGCCAGACGGCCACGACGAATTAACCCGCAATTACGCGCGCTCCCGGCGATAACGTCGCTCTCGGGCCTCTCTCGCCGCGAGAGATTCTCTCGATTTATTATTCGCCGGATCGTTTTCTCGTTGAAAATATCTTCTACCGGCTCACGCCGGTTGTTATAGCGAAAAATCGTCGATAGTCTTGTAGCGACAGCCGTGTACAAGCTCGATGATCGATGAGTTTGATTTTTTTTTTTAATTATTTTTTTTTTTGTAAACTAAGGATCGAAACTTGATGATCGACGTGACGAATATCTTCGTGTAATATGTCGTTTTGATAATAAATTTAATTGATTTATTTGCTTAAAATGTAAGGAAGAATTACAATTCGTGAAATTAAGCCATGTCACGTTTTTTTTTCGAATTAGATGATATTCGTATAGTGTAAAGGGATGAAATAAATGGTAGAAGATATCGCGCGAGCAGGTGGTGAATTCTTTATTGTATACTTTATACCGTGATATCGAGGTTGGGAGAAAACGGACGTGCAACGTTATAACGTTAAACATCTCCTGAAAACATCCTCGAAACGTATTACAACCGCTATGTCTTCCTATTGCCTTATACCTATATGTATGAAAAATAGGTATATATTTGTCGTTGTCCCCTGCAGTCGGTGGTGCACTGCGGCGCTCATGATTCTTCCTATGCGGAGAGTGTGTACGCCGACCGACCCACGTTGCCGCCACACCGACCACCGAAAGCTTTAAACCCTCGTCGTTTCGAGTCCCTCGAATATCTACAACGTTCCATATTAATTCCAGCACTGCGGCTTTCCCTCGTATACATTCAACGTCGTGCTTTAGTTTCTCAGATAATAATACAAAAAATCTTTAAAAAGATAAAAAGAAACAAATTAATCATCCCTTGTAGACACGTCGAACGAGCCTCTAGCGTTAAATTCAACAAAACATTGAGTTTGTCAAGTAGAGAGGGGAGTTCTTCGACTCTATACGCGAGTTTAATAATCAATTCTCGCTTGGCTGGCGGAAACTTCTTAAAGAGTCGCGTCTCGTCCCGAGGATCGAGAGTGGTATTATATATATGCCAATGGTGTCTTCTCGCGTCAGTTCGTGACTCAACTCTCGAGAGATAAAGTCGCGCTCGATTCACCAATCACGGGTGAATCTCTCGCTATGTAACGTTCCCTGATCACTGTTGGAGGCTGAGCTGGTCTCGTGGCCGATGGCGATTCTCTCCTTAATAAAAAAAATTTATATATATATATATATAGTTATGGACTCGAGAGGCATCACTCTATAACGTTTCTTCTATTTCTCCTCTGGTTCTCGCATTTCGCGGAAAGATCGGACTCTGAACTCCTGTGCATTTTCTCTCGATCGTTCTTTTCGCAATCGAGAATCCCGAGAGATGAGCCCCGCGAGACGAAAGGCACGATGAAACAGTGCAACTGTTCATACGCTGTTAAAGTCCACGGAGGGCATTACATGATAGGTGTGTGCCTGGTTGGCCAATGGTGAAAACACGTTCTCTCGTCGCGTCTCGACTCCTCGAACCTCTCGTCTCTCGTACACCTTGTCGCAATCGAGAACCTCCCTGTCGCCCATTTTATTCGTGAGAGGACTCGCTCGACATCGAACGGACGAATCTCGCGATCGATCTAGAGAGGGACATACTTACTAGTCCTATTTTTGCGTTTCTATACGTGTATACATATATAAACAGAACGGTAGCTATTGAACTCGACTGCAATCGTCTCTTACACCTTAAATCGAGTCCCATGGGTAGCCGTCGAGTACGTCACTCGGTACGCATAAATTACGATAGGATTAATATTCAAACGATGTATTTATATGTGTAGTGACGGTTAATCAAGCCAGTGGAGATCTAGGAACTTTTCGTTGTTGACAAGCATTGATGATTTTCCATGTTCGAGAAATAATCGATGTTTAACGGTTTTATATATGGTATATTTTCATCGGACATTTTCCGCAGAACTCAAATATGATAGTCGTTTTCCTATCCCAAATGAATTGACAGGTGAAAAGTCGAAAAAACGTGAAATTTCACAGTTTTTGAGGGATTTGGCCCATTAAATTATAACTATGGAAAGAGTGACCGCGATTTTCGTAATGAGCGAGAAATTTCTGATTGAATAAGACAATTTTGTAACCATTATTCAGAAAAAAAAATTGTTCCCACCCGCGGCGCTATTTTTCGGGGTTTCCCTTTGGTTTCAAAAATCGCGATGTTCGAAAATTCACCACGGCCACAAAAATGAAGATATCCGTATGTTTCTTGTTCCATTCTTCTAGTCTCGGCGAACTCTTCAAAAAGTTATTCGTTCTATTTTCTGTAGGACTAACGTGAAGCGAGATACAGAAGCGCGAAAAGTCGTTTTTTCGGGGTTTCGCGATACCCATGGAAATTCGCGATATATCCAATTCCGGTGAATTTTAATCGTTTCCGAAGTTCTAACAACCTGTGTCGATCGTAAATTTCCCGTACAACAAGAAAATCTCGGTTTCGTTTTGGATTTTTGAGATTTTATCGACCTTAAGCGGGAAAATTGTTATTTCCGGTTTTTCGGATTTTTCTCCTAGAGTTTTTGAGTTATCGGGAAAAATAACCCCATAATCTTCATCAGCGCGAAATTTCCGATCGAATAACGTGGTGTTGAAATCATTTTAGAGAACAAATTTGTTTCCCACCCGCGGAGCTATTTTTTTGCGGGGTAAAATTTTCGCCCGGTCGCAAGGTTGAACATTAGGGTCGAAAAATCGACTTTTTTTAATTTCATCTTTTTTCGACACTCTTAAAATCTATATCGATCGGAAATCGCGCGCTGATCACGAATCCGTCAGTACTTTTGAGGTCGGGCAATAATTTCAAGGTGAAAACGTGAAAAAACGTGAAATTTTAGGGTTTTTCGGGGATTTCGGCAATTAGATTCGAACGATCGAACGAATATCCATGATTTTCCTAATGCGCGGGAAATTTGCGATGAAATTCAGCCCTTTTAAAATCATTTTCAAGACAAAAAAAATTCCCCATAACTTTTTTTTTTGCCTTCGCCCACAAAAAATGCGATACCCGGATGGACCTTGGTCCATCTCTTAGATCTCGCCGAGCCTTTTTATGAAATTCCACAAGCATTTCCGCGTCGTCTCAACGAGTACAAAGTCTGAACCCAAAGAAATCCCTATTTTTCGCATTTACGCCAAATCCTTCATCTTTCAAATAAAAGTAATTAACGTCACTCAATTTTCAGGATCTCGTAATTTTGTTCCAGCCTGTACATCCATACCTAAAACAAAAAAAAATCCAAGTCAGCCAATCTAATTTAATAATTATGCATTAGCGTAGTGCTACACGAAGGTACGAAACGTTCCACTTTTCTCTTTTATTCACGTTGAAAATTATCGAGGAAACCTGTGCCTCGTCGTCACGGTGCTAAGTGTAATAACGTACGAAATAAAAAGTAAGAAAAATCGTAAAAATTCTCAAATAAAGAAAATGGAAAAAATATCGTGCGCGAACACATTGCGTTGGTCAGTTATCGCACCGACGTAAAATCGTTCTCGTGGCTGTGCTGGGTAAAAGCTCTCCGCGATCCTCGCGAAATTACCTGGAAGCCGTACTTCACTCGTTAACGAGACGCGCGCGCGCTCTCGCGAGCTGCAAACAGCGGCAGTACCAGTAGCAGGGACTAGAGATTGCAACGAGTTAGCGAGCAACAGCAGGGTGTATAGATATTACGTACGATGGCGCGTAGCGGCAAAGGGTGAGGGGAGTTTGGTAGACATGAGCGAGAATCTGCGAACGCGCATCAATTTACGTGTCATCGAGCGACAACGAGTCATCGTGAATTTATCATCGTCATTATCGACTTTATTACTTATCTCGGTTCGTTACGTTATTATCGCACGGGTAATAATTTCTTTATACATCGTCGCCATTAGTTCATCGCAAAAAAAAAATATCGATCGAACGTAAAACCGTTTTTATTTATTTTTTTTACGATTAATTGGCAAATACACGTTCTTATAAAATTACGTCACGAACGTTTACTCGAAAACAATAATCAATTATACTTCGATTGAATTGAAAATGTAAATACCAGCATTGTTCTTCGTATTTCACGAGAAGAACGAGATTCGCTTCGATTTTTTGTTTATTTTGTATCTTTTTACCATCGCTTCAATTTTTTTGTTTGTCGATTCTCCTGTTTGTCTTTGCTTTATCTTCGCTCTCGTTGCGCTCCTGCGAATTTTTTTTTGCGCTACTCGTTGTCTCTCGCTCGTCGCGAAGAGATCCTTAGAGCGTATCTTAGTTGGGAAACTCACCGCGAGCGCGTTGTTGATGGTTCGCGGACTTGTTGCTCTCTCTCTCTCTCTCTCTCTCTCTCTTTTTCTCTGTCTCTCGTGAGAGAAACGTCCCCGTCTTTCGCGTCGCTCTATCCTCCCGGCATCGGCCGCGTTCTTTATTATCTTTCCTCCTTTCCTCTCGACCGGGCGCCGTTGTCTCGAATCGCACAGCAGCAACAGCACGAGTCGAGCGAAGCCCTTCGGCTCAGCCCCGGTAGCCCGTCTGGTTTTTTGGTAGCAACATCAGCCTCGCCCTGCCGATGTGCTTCTCTCGTGGTACTTGCGCCAAGCCCGAGTGCCTCTCCTCACGTTGCTACTTCGCTCTCGCAACGCCGAGACTCGCGTTCGTGCCCCACGGCCAATCTTTCGTGCGGTGGCAACCGAGCGAGAGAAGAATGGGTGCGCGCACGTGAAGATCCCATCGTTCTTTTAAAATCGAGATAGAATCGAGAAACGAACGAACGACGTTTGTTCGATTCCTTCGAAGAAAAACAAAACAAAAATCGATAATAATATAAATTTCACGATCGAGATTGCTTAAAGCGTGAAAACGATCGAAATCTTGAAAATAAAAATAAATATCGATTGAAATCTTTCGCGTGAAATTTTTCCATTCGCTGTGAAAATTATTTGTTCATCGAGTTTTGATTTTTGTCGGTTTATAGCCATCGCTGAGATGCCGCCGTGATCACCGCCACACCGCGTATCTCGTATAGCGACCGCGGCATGTGTATATATCGCGAGATTGCACACACACACACATATATATTATATACTTATTTACAAATATATATATATATATATATATATATATATATAAATGTGTATATAGTGGTACGAGAGAAAGATCAACCGCCCCACCCACGCCCACCTTGCCTCTCTCAACCTGTTCTCTCGTTCTCTTCTCGCGTCTTGTCCGGTGAGAGAGGCGCTCGGTCTGTTGCTCCAGCTTCTGCTGCCGTTGCTGCGGTTACAGGTGCCTCCCGTAGGCATTCCGCAGGCCGGTGCGCCGAGTTTTGCTCTCTGTCTCTCTCTCTCCTTCCTCTCGACTTCTCGTCTCTCCGGGGGTCTCTCCTCACCCCCTTTCCCTCATCATTCTACCTGTTCTGCCAATTTTTCCATACCTCAATTTTATCCTATTTTTACATCGTCGTCTCTCTTTCTCTCTCTCTCTCTCTCGCTCTCTTAACGCATTCATGGATTCTATTAAATCGGATTTGAGCTACGTGCTAAAAGACAAATAGACACGTATTCTATTCTATAAATTCAATCGTTTTATATTCTTCGCCATCGTCACGCAACGTTAAGTCTCGCGTTACGCTCGTTTAATCAGACTGTATCGAACGCACACTTGTTCCGGCTGGTACCGCATGTTGTATTTGTCGTGGGACAATCGCGAGATAGCGAGCGGAGAGAGCGCGGCGCCAATCACCGCGACGAAAATATATCGCTTATATATATACCGCCTACGCTCGTCTCTCGAACGGCTCGAGCTGATCGAGCCGGCAGGCTAGCAACACGCGTTTACGGAGGACCTGTTCTCTCACCGTCGCGAACCGGCGCAAGGTACCTACTCGCGGATTTTTCACCGCTTCTCTTTTTTTTTTCTCTCGCTCTTTTTTTTTCTTCCCCTTGTTTTTTGTTTTTGTTTTCTTTCTCTTCTCTTTTCATTCGACCCGTTTACGAGCCTAGGCCCCCCCTCGCGCGTTTTACGACGTTTGTCGTCGCCGATACGCGAGGAGATCCTCTAACTACTACTCGGCAGCCAGCTTCTATCGCGCTCAACGCCGACAAGGTCGAGTGAAACGAACGAAAAAAAAGAAGAACAACGATGAGACTCAAGGACGCGCGAAACGAGGTGCGGGGAAAAGTTTGATTAGGATGAAACGAATGAGAAGTGAGAAGTGTCCTCGTCTTCGAATTTCGTTTTGTTCGATCGATGATATCGAATTTATTACACGGATTATCGTGAAAAATAATTTTATCGGGAAGCCTATCGACGTCTCGCGATCGATCTTCCTTTCGAGAAATACGCCGGAGAATTTCTGGTGTCGAGCGACCACTCGATCCGGAAGAGAGTCGTCGATGGTTCGTCGTCGTCGCGTCACTCTGAACGTTTTCCTCGTACCGTCGTTGTCGTCGTCGTCGTCGTTCTCGTCGGCGTCGTCGTCATTGTCGTCGACGAACGACAGGCGATCGAAACTCTAAATCACTCGTGCGCCGGACCATCGAGCGCGTCTTTTACCTCGCTGAATCCTTCGAGATACTTGTCATCGAGTTCACCGCGAGCTTCCTTTCGCGTAAAACTGCGTGCGAGACTGAAAATTTTTGCGATCACATGTCCAAGTGGCGCCTTGGGAACGATAAGTCAATATGTTACGAGAAATACCCTCTTTCAACGTCGCACGACTTATGGAAGTTATACTCGAAGTTCCCGCACAACTTTTTATTCGTCTGCGCAACTTTTCCTCGTTTTTTCTTTTCTTTTCCCCCTCCGATTTATTTCGAAATTTTATTCAAACCGATCGATTCAATAATTACTCGACGAGGGAAAGAAGACCAAAAAAAAACAGGGTTCACGTTCAAAGAAACTTAGTTCGATGGGAACCGTTACGAGTGTAGCGACGAACGAGTCGAAAAGCCCATCGTAAATGGGAGACTGAGAAATGATCGTCCCAAAAATTGATTTATTCCCGGCACCTCAACGGGTATTTAAAATTAAAATATTTCGTCGGGTTCGCTCTCGTCGAAATCTCGCACGAGATAAACGTATGCACGCTGAAATCCGTGGCATTATGACAAAGTGCCGTGTAGTCGCGACTGTAAGAATACGGGCGAACCTCACCTCGGGAGGCACGCCATTGAAGATCTTTCTATTCCACCGCCTCTCTTAGCCTTCCTCTCCCGTCTCGAATGGAACGAAGGGATGTAAAAGAAAAAAAAAGAGGAACAAATATAAAAAAAAAAACACAAATAAAAAAAAAATTAAAAGTTATACGGGAGGCCCATAAATTTCTCGCTTTCCTAATAGTCATCCGCCGTATTCCGTCGAAGCCCCGATGGTTAACGGCCTCGCGAGTTGTCCACTCGCCTTATACGCCGATGGCACACAGTGTAGACACACCACGATCGCGCATCCGCGGTAAATTCCTCGTCGCGCGCGCGCTCCTTCATCGATAAATATTTGATGATGTCGAATAGTTTTGTCTCGAGAAATCTCCACCGCGGGTCAATACCGACGACGCGAGGGAGAGATCGAGCACGAATTTATAAATAAAGATTGTTCACTATCGCGGCACGTCGGAGCTATAAATCTCCACACTTTTCTCATACGTCATTAAACGTCCATACATCGCCATCTGCGGATCCCGATACGTCCCGTCGTGCCCGTCTGTCAATTTTTTTGTTACCACGCGTCTCCATCCCCACCTCCTCTATTCGTAACTCTCGTCTCATCGAGTCGCGTTGCGTAATCAACGTGACGCTGTTCCAATGGCCGTTAACAAAACAAAAACAAACAAAGAAAAACTGGGTCGGAATGGTCAAACTACTTTCGAGAGTGCGTGTGTTATAACGATTGCAATTTTTGCGAGCTGGTTCGAGTTTTTGTCGAGATAACTAACGTATTTTCGTGCTATGGATTGTTTGTTCCAGGACGAGGTGGGTGCCGGTACGGTGGTAGCTGAGAGGGTAGTAGGCGGTATAAAGGGCCCACGCGGCGGGTGCCGCGCATCATCGATGACGATGGCTGAGAGCGCGGTGGAGGACGCCGCGGCTGCGCCCCCGGGTCCGGCAAAGCCACCACCGCCTTCCTGCACCAACAACAACACATTGGCAGCAACGGCAAACAGAAATCATCGACCATTGAGAAAACGAAGACGTCTGAATCAAGTACTGGACGATCTTCAGGCCCACAAGAGTCTTCCATCGGAGGGTGAGATATTGCCGATGAAATTCGACTCGACTTCGTTGGCATCGGAGGAAGAGGAGGATGTCTTCGGTTCGCCAAGATCGACGTCGCGATCAGCCTCGGAAAACGCTGTACAGCCGTTGTCGAATCGACTGAAGGCCGAACGCGTCGACACGACGGACGAGGAGATACCCGGGGCGAGTAATTTACCGTATCAGCCCTACAATTCGCATCATCACAATCACAATCATTACCACGAACATCAGAATCGTCGTCATCATCCTGCCGAAAGTTTTCATCATCAGAACTATCACAATCATCATACGACCAGCAGCCATCAACAGCAACAGCCCCAACAGCATCATTTAAATTCCCATCCGAGCAGCGGTCTTCATCAGCAGCATCGTCATCCCTCCGCCTATCACAGACCTCCTCAAAAGCTCAGAGGTTGCGCCTGCGTCAATTGTGCCAATTCCCCCGTATCGGCGGCCGCGATGGCAGCTGCCGCAGCGGCGATGCTCTTGCCATCACCGACATCCCCGCTCACCCCATTGACCCCTCTGACACCCTTGACACCGTTGAGCCTAACGCCTCTCACCCCTGTATCGCCATCCTCGTACAGCTTCGAGCATTATCTCAACACCAAGTACCTGCCTGCCGCTGACGTTATGAGAAAACGTAGTCACTCGGATTCGGACGTTCCCGGCTGGGAACAGAAACCGCCAGCATCCTCTTCCGTTTATCCCGGACTGACGAGCCTTCACACACCGCGAAGCGGTTCCCACGAGAGCGACTCGACGAGCCCTCAAGAATCACCCCTCGACCTCTCGATGAAGAAATGCTCCATCTCGAACAACAACAACAACAACAGCAACAACAGCAATCACAATAGCAACGCCCATAACAACAACAACAACAACAACAGTAGCAGCAATAACAACAACAACAACAACAACAACAGTAGCAGCAACAACAACAACAATAATAACAACAGTAATCGTCCCGCTGCCCTTCAATTGCTTCCATCGGGCCACGTGACGCGTGGCTCCGTGAGCGTTCCCGTTGTAAGGGGCGACGTGGCATCCCCCACGACCAAAGAGAGCGTCGCAGTGCGTTACAATCTCGTCGTGTCGCCGGTTGTCGAGGAGATGCCACCGGGTGCCGATGTCGCGTACGTCTGTCCGGTTTGCGGTCAGATGTTCAGTCTTCACGATCGTCTTGCCAAACACATGGCGTCGCGTCACAGAAGACAGGGTCCTAGGGACGCCTCGGCCAAGGCGTATCGTTGCGACGTTTGCAAGAGAAGCTTCGCGAGATCGGACATGCTCACGAGGCACATGAGACTTCACACGGGGGTCAAGCCATACACGTGCAACGTGTGTAGCCAAGTGTTCTCAAGATCGGATCATCTAAGTACCCATCAGAGAACTCACACCGGGGAAAAACCTTACAAGTGTCCACAGTGCGTTTACGCAGCTTGTAGACGCGACATGATCACCAGGCATTTGAGGACACACGCGAAAACTGGCGAGGGTCAAGTAGCTAAGTGCGAGGGTGGTGGTATCGTAGGAGGTGGTGGTGGTGGCGGTGGTGGTGGTGGTGGTGGTGGTGGCGGTGGTGCCGGTGCAGAGAGTCCTTCGTACGGACTCGATCCGATGTCCAGCGTCGTCAAGATGGAATGACGAAGAGCCGGTGAATGACCTTGACTCGAAGAATACTCAAATGGACGAAAGAGACGAACCGATTAAACGCGACTTCCGGTTAACCCCCCACCCGGGTCTCTCTCTCTCTCGAGAGAGAGAGAGACGCTCGTGAAGACAAAGTTTGGGGGACCGAGTCACGAGTCCCTTGCCGTACTTCGACGCTTTATCGCGCGATGTGCTGGCCTTCGTACTCCCCCCACTCCCACCCCTCCGACCCCTTCAACCACCCCTTGAACAGTATTATCCGTGTATCTTCGTTCTCTCGTTTAAACAATTACGTGTTTCGAAGCTCGCCCCCTAACGACGAACTTTTATTCCATCGCCGAAGAGACGACGACGTACCACTCGACCTCGCGGAAAATATACGTACTCGTACATTTGCCTAGCTTGTAATTATTGAGGCAAGTGACGAATGTTTGCAGTCACTTGAAGCCATGAACGAGATATGAAAAATTTGGTTCATCGGGCTCGTATGGAATTGTAACGTGAGATCGGGAAGAGCGAGGTATCGCCGGGGCAAAGAACTTTTTTTTTGTTTTTATTTTAATTTTTTTTCGTTGTCACGCGGTATGGATAGGTACGCCGAAAACGCGTAAATGAGGTGCTCAAAACTCGACGACGTCGCGAGCTATTTTTCTTCTTTTTTTTTTACATATTCTTTTTTGATTATTACTTTTTTTTTTTGTCAGGTAACGAACCCTGTTTGATTTTTTGTTTTATCGCTCGTTGGTGTTACTTTTTTCTCCTCTCGTTTTATATATTTTTCCTTTGTTTACATGTGTACATAATTCTTTGAACAGCCATCAGAAGTTATCCTGCTCGCGCACTCTCGAGTACTTTTTTTTCTTTTTTTTTTCTTTTTTTTTTTACTTCGCCGGAAGTCGACCACGTCACGGATGGATCTTCGTAAATGTGCCAAATTTATAATCTTTTTTTTCCTCTTCTTTTTTTTCGTTTTATACTTTTTTTTCCCGGTCAGTCAATTCAACTAACTTCTAAAATAATTCCGTCGTGAAGGATTTAGGGTAGGCTGCGGAACGAACGAACAAAGAAAAAGTTGAGAATTGTACGATTCCACGAGCGAGAGTATCGGTACCTGTTGAATCGACGATATAGCGAAAAATCGCAAAGTCCACGAAAAACCTGGTGTGTGTGTGTGTGTGTGTGTGGATGTTTCTGTTTTGTTGCAACCGCCATTGAAATGATATTTGAGCTTATACGATATTGGAACCTTAAACACGTTGAATAGTGATTAATAATTACCGTTAACTAAATCGTTGGTATTATTTACTAACGAAAAGAAAAGAATGATAAAAAGAAAATGAAAAAAAAAAACAAACCGACTTCTCTCGTACTTGGGCAAATTTGTCCATAACTTCGGCAGAAGAAAAAAAATCCTCTATACTCAGCGAAAAAAAAACGAAGTTGAATCATTGAAACTTCTAGATTATTACGAGTCTGTGAGACTCGCGCGATCGAGAGAGTCGAGTCGTCGGCCGAGCCTGACTCATTGTTTGTACTATCGGTCTCGCCATTTCCCGAGCGTCTCGAACGCTGTACGTTTTGTTTAAACAAAAGACGAAAAAGAAAAAAGAAGATAAAAAATCACCGATCGTGCTTACGTGTTCCTTGTTCGCGGCAGCACCGGTGAGCGTTCGTAAATTTTTACATTGAATGAAAAACCTTAAAATTGATATTTTTTGTTTTTTTTTCCATTTTTTAAATTGTTTTCTTTGTTCTAAAAAAAAAAAAAACAAAAAAAAACACGGTACGAATGTCCCACGACACACGAATTATACTTGCGGATTTTTTACAATATCTTTTTTTTTTATCGCGATCCAAGCGCCAACGTACGTCCGTATTTTTGTATATCGAGAGATTTTTTCTAGACGATTATCCTACTAAGAGAGAAACAGGCACACGTGTTGTAATCTGCCATTTCTACTTGCCCAACTAGATTCGTAATTAGTTTTTATTGTAGGTACTCGTCGGTGCTCCCGTCTACCGCTGCGTCGGAATGTACGAGAGACTTAAAAGTGTGTACGAGATATAAAAAAAGAAATCAAAGAGAAGAAATTGCATCGAACGTGGTAAAAAAAAAAGAAAAAAAACCAAGCGCACACAAAATAAGAATCTTGCCAGACGAGAAGAGGACGAAAAATCGAGCTGTTCTTTGTAATTATGAATTACCGTATTCTTAGCCATTTCCCCCGCCCCCACCCCCTCCCCACACTCTACGATCATTATCACTATTTTCTATCGTTAGCTATAACTATTAATTATTAATTAATTATTAATTAATTATTGCCTAGTTCCGTTGTTAAGTGATTAATCATGTTTAATGCTTCTATTATTTATTTTGTTATCCCCTCCTCATCCTTCATCGTTCACCCGTTTCCTTATTCCTCGTCCTCTTGTCATTGGTCACGTCGCTCGACGGAATTGTTTTTTCGCAGCATCGCGACACCCCAAGGAGAGAGGGAACGATACTCACCCGATTTTCGGAAATTCTTATCAACCTCTCCTTTTTTCCCTCGCCTTAAAACCCTTCGCCCACGAGACTTCGAATTACACGGGGAAAGAGAGAGAGAGAGAGAAAGCGTATATGTATGTGCGTGTATGTCTGTACAAGAAAAAAAAAAAAATGAAAAAAACAAAAACTCAAGCGATACGTATATGAAAAAGGAAAAAAATATTCCCGAAAAGCATGTACCTATATATGTATTTTTGTAAACGAGAGCCGATGCCGTGACAGTGAGATAAAGAGAATGAGAGAGAGAGAGAGAAATGAGAGAGAGAGAGAGAGAGACAGACAGAGTGAACTGTTGACGAATTTATACGCCGGAGTTACGCGCGTGTATAATAAATAATAGATACACGCGCAACGACGACAACGAGACATTGAAAGTAAGCGATATTAAGATATTATAGCGCATAAAACAGAACAAAACAAAAAGAAGAAAAAAACCACACGAGAAAAGGGCTTGTATAAATTATTGATGATTGTGTACGTTAATTTATAAATTATGTTGTGTTTGAAAATGAAAAATCGTGCCAGAGTGGAACAAAAAAAAATATAATTTTTTGAAAGAAGACGTCACGGTTATTCATGAATTTTGAAAATTTATTTTTCACTCGCCATTTCATTCCATTTCGTCGTTCATCCCTACGAGATCATCGTTCATTCTTCCATTTGAGTTTTTCATCCAGCGACACATATCCGCCAAAAAAATCTTCGTGCACAGCTTCTTCGTCGATGGGAATTAACGCAGGTGAGAGACAAAATAGAGAAATTGATAAATAAGACGAAAAATTGGCCAACTGGTTTGGGAAAAAAATTGTGCGAGTTTGTCAATTTGCGACATATCGATGAGAGGGAACGAGAGTGAGAAAAACGATGGTAACGGTTTCTTATCTCTCGCAATTTCATATCGCTAAACGTGGATACTCGGTGTTCGAAACAAATTACGTTACTTCCTCACCCGTTCAATTATTGTACATGGACAATTTGTAAAAAAAGAAACATAGGAAATCATGAAAAACAAAAAAAAACTTTGTAACATTAACACGAGAGGTCTATACTTGTGATCGTCAAAATTGTCTATCGATACGGTGTAAACTTGTACGTGTTTTACTCGACAAGATATATTATTGCGATCCGTCAGACGGACGATATATGTCGTCGGAGATGAAAATATATACATGTGCTGTAACAGCGACGAAGGAGGATCGATTATTTTATACCTCTGAATACGCGAATCTTTATTCATTTTATAACGTTTATTTATTTATTTTACATAAATTATTGTAAACACGTTATAAAAATTATTGACGTAAATCAATAATATAATTTATATAAATAATTTCTTATCATATTTCACTTATAATTATTTTGGAAAAACAAAAGTCTCGTTTTCCCAATGCGAACAGATCGTCATGTCGACTTCTCTGTGTGTGTTTTTTTCATATCAGCCCGAAGAAGTCGATGCAACGGTTCTCCGACCGCCGAGTTAAATGTACCGATACTTTTGAATTCGCGGTGTACACGTTCGATCGCGAACGGCGATCGGTACGTTCTTCGTTACTGCTCGTGACCAAAACCGCAATTTTTCGCAAGTTGGAGTACGTGCGATTCGGTCGCGACAATATTTCGCGGGCTGGACACGTTTTTATCGGGGGATATTGTTAAGCGTTTTCTTATCACTCGGGCCACTGCACACCGAATGGAAGAGAACCGGAGACGAGATCACGGCCGGCTTATCAAGAACAGTCATTCAGTCGTGTAACACGATGACCTCGCCAGCTACCAGATACATCACGGCACGTGAGTACTCTTCGTTGTAACTTTCGACCGTAAGTAAAAGATAATACGCGAAGATCGTTGTCAGAGGACGAAAAGTGCTGATTCAATGAGTCATTCACCCCGAGAATAGATTTTTCGCCAAGCTTCGCACTCTCTCTCTCTGTTTCTCGTCTTCGCCGAAGGATAATATTAAAAATCATTCGCCGAAAAGCGAATAAGTTAAGGAAATCATTTTTAAAAACGTCGGTTCGAACGAATATCGCACGATAAATTTATAAATCCATGAAAAAAAACGTCTAGAAAATGGCGTTTCAGTGTGATTTCTTCCATTTTGAAGAACAAATTCTTGTACAAATTATTTCGCGAAAACGATGACGATTCTCCCGCAAAGGCGTCCTACCGAGTAGGTATCGAAAAGGAATGAAACAAATGAAAGAGAACAACTTCCCGGAAACGCGATAAATTCTTGGATAAATCGATTATCGACTTACCGGGCAAATCGAACGCCGTACACCTCGTCGTTTTCGCGGTAACGAAGAAATCTTTAGTTTCCTGCGGCGGTACGTCGTGGATTCGAGAGGGAGCGAGAGAGAGAGAGAGAGAGCGAGGAGGATGAGAGAAGCTTTCCGTCGTATCGTGTTTCTGTCGGCATCGTGCGACGACGCGAGAGATCACGAACGAACGATGATCGAGGATCGCGAGATCGATCGATCGATCGATCCCCTCGTCTGACAAGGAAGCCTCGCGCGCGATCCAGGACATTATTAATATCCTTTTTACACCGCCGAAACGAGACCGCGCGCGCGCTATAGCGGTATCGCCAAGAGTCTCGCACTGGCGCGAACTCGGCCATCCATCTCTCTTGTCGCGCGCGCGTCCGTTCGCAAGAGTCAGCAGGACTCTCTTGACTTTCCGCGATCTCGCGCTTTTTCTTCTTTCTTTATTTCTCCTGCTTGTTGATTCTCGCCGTTGCGAGAGTGACTGAGAGAGAGAGAGAGAGAGTGAGAGAGAGAAAGAGAGGGGGGGGGGGAGAAAGAGACACGATTGCCTACGTATCTTATTCCTCCTCCTCCTCTTTCTCATCGTATATAACATTCTACCATCTCCTTTTACTTTTTCTTGTTGCGCGTCTTCCGCCGACGCACACGCGTCGCCACACCGCGCCGTGGTCGTTGCCGCCGCCGCCGCCGCCGCCGCCGCCGCCGCCGTCGCAAGTCTCCGTCGCGATCTCGCTCGAGGATAAATTATTGCGAGCTCGCACCGACATGGCCGTTGTCGGCAAAAAACGAGAAGGCTGCGAGGAGGACGAGGAGGATGGCGAGGTTAAGGGGGAGAAGAGAGAAAGAGAGAGAGAGAGAGATCCACCGACCCATTAGAAATTATAAATCGAAGCGAACGAACGAGAAGGTACGAGGAACGAATAAGTGGGGAGTGAGAGAGCTCCCGTGGTAGCCACGAGCAGAAAAGACGAGCGCAGCGAGAGAGAAAGAGGAGAAGGAAAGGGTGGTGGTGGTGGTGGTGGTGGTGGTGGTGGTGGTGGTGAACGCAGCACTCTCAAGACCAGAGATACAGGTACGACTTTTTGCCCAGGTGATCGGTAAACGCCGACTGGAAACCGAGCGCGATCGAACGTTGCGTTCTGACTGCTAATAAGCGATCCGAGACTCGCCACCCACGCCAAAACGGCCCAAGAAAACCACCTTTCTATTTCAGGGCACGTTCGTCTCGTACTCCGATCCAACCGATTTTTACCTTCGACAAACCCTTTTTTGGCCACCAATTCATTATAATGCTTCGACCTGACGTTATTGGAGACGAATGTCTTTTTTCTCTTCGAAATTCAAAGGACGCGACTTTTCTACGTCGGTGAAATTTACCTCGTTGCAAAACTAACGACAATTATTTTATTCTCGATTTTCATTTCGGTCACGACGAAAAACGAAATTATTTAACGCAGGAACGAGAACGAGACGGTTATTGTTTCTTAGGATTTCGAGATGATGTAATTAAACTCGTAATTATCGTTTATATTATATATTTACGTATATTTTTTCTTCGACAACGTTCATTACAGGTTTACACACGATTTACATGTGTCACTTGGCTTAATCGCTGCACTATATAAATTAGAAGCTACGATATGCCGCGTGTACGAGGGATTCGAGCTCGAGTAGTCGACGAGTATGAGGATGATCGGTATGGAGTGTGTTTCGTACACATGTGCCGGCGCGTGTATGCCGACGGGGGTCCCGACGTATCGTTTAATTTAAAGGACGCGAAGCTCTCGAACGTGAACGAGCTCTTGCCACGTCTCTCGTCTTCTCCCGAGCCGAGAAATCCCGGTCGAGTGTCGCGAGGAGAGCGAGGGAGAGGGAGCGCGGCGCGATAAATTGTCATTCGTGACAAACTGGGCACGCGAGGAAGAAATCGCCGGCTATATCCTTCGACACCGCCTCCACCACGTTCCCTCTTCGCCTTTTCCTCGACAAGATCGTCGCGTAACATCGTAGCGTCCATCCCGTTTCGAGATTCTCCGTAAGAAAACACGAAAAATTCATCGAAATTCAGCTCGAAGCGAGATAAAATTAGGATTCAAAGTTTTCGTTTAAAAATTGATACGCGTTATGTCGTAGAATGGGAACGAGTACGATGTCGTATCGTCGATTAAATCTGCGGAATATTACGGATAAGGGCGTATGCGCGATCCGTAATTTTCTTGTGTTCGAGCTTCGTTACATCCGGTCGTTTTGTCACAGAAACGACGAGTGGACAAAACGTCTCGTTCTTCGCGAGACCGTCTCTTGCCATCGCGCGGATCTCAGCCCGCGGTTCCCGAGAGTCCGGAATGCGTTCTTCTCTTTGCCACGAGGATTTACAGCGTCGACTCGCGTGTGCGGCAAAACGGCAGGCCCCAGTGTGTTCGACCGCGCGACGAGCGCGGAATGCAAGTGTCTGTTCGCGGTTTGTCGCGAGCTCACCCCCGAGTCACCTCTTCTGTAACCGTGTATGGAGTCCGATTAACGAACGACAGGTAGACTCTCTTACGAGGGCAAGACCCGTCGCTTCGTTCGCGGACACTATTGACAAAGATTCAACAAAAACATATTTCGTCCGTCTCGCCAGAGTTTATCGTCATCTCTCTCTCTCTCTCTCTGTGTTTTCGTTCGATACGAAAAATAAAAATACCTATATCGACGGAATTATATTCGTTATTCCTATCGCCGGAAAATAATCTTGTGACGTATCGTAAATAGGAAAGTAAATTAATAACGAGAGTCGTTAAAAATTTCGTCACTGTGTCGCAATGTCGAAGGCGATATAACTGTCTTATCGTTTTTTTTTAATATTCATTTTTATTTGTACGATCGCCCGATATTTCAACGAGGTCCGTCGTAGAACGCGAATCGCCTTGTGGTCGTCGATCGCCAGGAGTATTAGCGGCGGTGGCTCGGGCGAGGCCTCGGCGTTGCGGTGTAATGGTCCGTGACGTTCCCTATTTAATTCAACGACATCGACATCGAGCACACCGAGCGAGAACCCTCTCGCGATCTTCCATACGTTTTATCCAAGACGCTCGCTTTATTCTCGCGAGTATCTCAGCGGTGGATTCTCAAATGGTGTGTATCGATCGGCTATTTCCCTCGCGCGGGGTACCGCAAGTTACGGGAAGGTCTCACGGACGACCGCAGGACGCGGCCGTATGAGCGCAAAAATCCGTTCGTACGATCCTTGCCTGTATATATATATATATATATAGAAAAGGATTTACAGAACTTGACGAAAACAAAATAAAAACAATCATCGTTCGATCGTTCCTGGTCGCACTCTCGATAAAGCCGCGGTTCTCACTCGGATTATCTCGATACACGAGAAATTGAAAGTCCCTTAGGCCATTCTCGTAGAACGTTTGTGCGATGGAAGAAAAGAAAAAAAAAGAATTAAAAATTGCGGCACCAATCTGCAATAATAATATATTCATGATTCGCGTCGTAATTAATACTCACGGGACGCTAATGACAAGCGATAAAGAGCGATACGGTGGAGTGCGTGGGCGTAAAAGCTAGCCAGAGGCGAAGTTTTGTAGCAGACGTAGACTATAACTATATTTATCGTTAAAAAACGACTACAGGCAACGGTATTGCGGGTGAGAGACGATTTTGCGACCTAAGATTTAATTCTCTTCTGGTGATTCTTCTTTTCATTATTTCCTCGCTCGGGTCTTTCCTGCGAATTTAGATCATTATAATTTATCTCCGACAACTAGAGCAATTATCAATGGGCAGGTTGGTATTTTTTTCATCGTCGAGCAATTTTAACCGACGGATTGGATTATCAAGTGACGCAGGTGATATCGGGTATACGGTTAATGTTTCATTCGATATCCCGTGACCTACTGGCAGTCGGGGGATAAGCGCGTCTATCGTTCGTAACAGTGTCTATTATCGGAACGACCACCGGTCGCGATTATTCGGTCCGTCTGCATCCTGGATAAATTTCCGTCATACATGAACAACTCGATGTACGAAAAGAGAAATTTCGGTCAAATTTGTTAAGGTTCCGATAAGAATTTCGTCCCATTGTAACCGATCGATATTAACGTCGGCGAAATTTCAATTCGATCGGAAGACGAGCGAGCGAACGACGAGCGCTTCGTTATTCATACTTTTTAATTGACCGTGCTCTCGCACGACCTGGATATTATATTAAGCTTTTGTAACGGAAACGCGATATAACTTCGTTATATCTTAGATCTCTATTAGTCACGCCTATTCCAACGTTCTTATCGATCGCGTTTATTTCCAGAAATTCATCCGACTCACCTAGTTTCCAGTGCGGGAGATCGACGTATATCTGGAATTATTTCTCGACATCCGTAACTGGTAACCGGCGACTAACTGTTCTCGAATACGTTACGGGTACAATGCTCGAATGTATAATTTCTCGAGCGTTCAACGTAGAAATAAGAAATTCTCCCTTCGACAAATTCTTGAAAGATAATCGATTCGGCGTGTACTCTACTTCGATGCGGTCGAGCTACTAAAAGAAGAAAAGGAAGAAGAAAGAAAAAAAGAATCCGGCGATTCTCTCCACGTTTTCGTGGATCAATATGCATTTATCCTTCCGGGTGTCGGCAAAACGCGAATCGAAAATTCCTTCCCGCCGAAAATTCCTTCGATCGAAAAGTCTCGTACGATCTTGGCGGATGGGCAGCATAATAAATTCAACGAATTACCGCCGAATTTCTGAGCTAAATTCCTTCAAGCCGATCTCACAAGACCATCACCTTATACGCTATAGCTGCGGATTGCAAGAGCGCGCGCGTATTCAACGCACACCGCGTGCGTCCGGTCTCGGAGTGAAAAGACGAGTTTCTCTGTTTTACGCGATTCTCACTCTCTCTCTCTCTCTCTCTCTTTCTCCCCCTACTTCTCTCTCTCGCTCTTGCTCTATCTCTCTTTTCGCCTCTGTTTCTCACTCGATACGTTGCGACAAAGAATCGCGTCGGTGACCAACGCCTTGTGTCCGACAATCGTTGCAGAGTTGTCATCACACGCTGCCGCTGCGGGAGAGCCAACAGAGGGCGCTTCTCTCGTATCGCTGCGAGAAAGAAAAATTCCCGAAATGTCTTTGGCGGAACAATTTCTCTTCGACGTTTCTCTCTCTCTTTCTCTCTCTCTCTCTCTCTCTCACTCTCCCTCTCCTTCTCTCTCTCTTCAAGGAGAGCGTCGATCTCGGACGTGCGATAATTCTCGCCATGATCCTTCGACGTTTCTCGCTGCAGTTTTGCCGTTGCGTCGATGTGCTCGAGTTCAGGATGGACAAGAAAAAGTAAAAAAAAGACAAACTCAGAAAGAGAAAGAGAGAGGGCGCTACAGGCGAGCAAACCATGCTGCCTATCGACAGAGCCGAGTCGGTTCGGTTCGAAGGCAATTCAGAACTCTCGCGAAGTAGTCGTCGAGTATCGGAGAAGCTTCGTGGTACTCTCTCGCCTCGTGTCGCAGAGGCCCTCGGTCAGTCTCTCGGTGGATCGAACTGACGTAGAGTCGTACCGTGGCAAGTGTCGGTGGGGTCCGTCGAGCGACCGCCTACGTCGAGACCACTTCTCTATTTGGCAGGGGGCAACCCCACTCGCGGTACGCTTCGATTAGGTTTACTTACGAGCGATCTGGTTGCCGCTAAGGAGACGCCGGGTTCTCGTACCTACGGCGAGGCGGCTGCTCCGTGTCTTCCACCACTGAAACGCTCCTATGCTAAGAACCACGATGCGACGACAAACCTGTGTGCGTTTTTGAGACACACGGAATAAAATAGGAATATTCACGTTGGAAATTAACCGACTACGATTCTTGTCTTTCGTAGATAACATCCAGAGTTCGAGCCCTTTACTTCGTATCTTGATTAATCATCGTTGGTTTTTACGTTTTCCACATATCGCTATGTTTTCATCAAGAATCGATCGACGAGAACAAATCGTTTTTGTTGTTTTCAGCAACTCAATCATCGCGTTCCGACGGAATCCCAACCTGATGACTTCTCGATTATAATCTCTTTCTCTCTCTCTCTCTCTCGCGGTCGTTTCTCGTTTTGCCTTCGGTGCCTGGCGCACCGTCGCGTGGTTACTGACTCTCCACGACTCGTGGATCACACCGATCGATCTCCGGCGTGAGCAAAACCGCGAGCTTGTTTTTCTCAAGACGGTTACAATTAGCATAAGTATAGTTAATTGGCCAACTTGAGAATCTAGTTCATCCATTTTTATACTCCAACTTTTCAAAGGCCTGTGTTACCGCCTGTATACCCAATATATCATTGAATCATAATGCCGTATGACTTTTCAATACGCTTATAGCTATAATTTTATACACGCATCTGTCGTGATAAAAATATTAAGTAAAAAAAAGAAAAAGTTAAATACACGTATCTATATTATACAGATTTCTAAGTACCTTCGCGCTTTGGAATCTACGTACGTTTTGACGGACAGATGCGTGGGCAATTCGTGCTCGCATACATTTACGAAAGCAAACTCAAGCGCGCGCGAAGCTCGATAGCCGTTGTATAAATCTGCGTATGGGAATATCATCGTACCGGGTACAAGAAAAAGACGCGAGACCCGGCTTGGATAAGGAGGAGGGGGCGAGTTACACGTGCGGACGTGGCCGAGCGAGATGTGCCCCGAGGGGTTCCTCGTCGTGGTGTGTCTCTCAGCATCCACCCATTAGGAGTGTGTCAAACCCGGGACGTTTATTGAGTGGAATGCCACGACCGGTGGACGCGCGGCTGATTTTACGCCGCGAAGCCAACGTTCGAAGACTTAAATACAGAAGAACGATCTCCTCGTGGATATGTAGCTACATAGAATAAGAGCGCGATGTAAGCCTAACGGCAGGCCAAATGAGGAAGAAGGCGCGCTTTGCCAATCGATAAAACATCGCATCGCGCGGTGAATGGCTTCTCGGTTTACTATTCGTGACTTTATTCGTTTATCCGACGAAAGTCCCCGTCGAGGGTCCTTCGAGACGAAGGAAAAAAAATAAATACCAAGGTATACGAGACTTCCCGTATAGTTTGAGTCGATTTTATAAGGGAAAGAGACCGAGGTTCGCGGGAAATGAAGGAAATTTCGTCAAAGCGATACGAGGCTTTTGATCTTATCGAAATTTTGTTTTATCGCACAACGTTATCGATTGGCGATGAATTGTTTATGGTGGAAAAATTTCATTGATCGATAAGACAAAGAATTGGAAGAAATCGTCGTTACGCGTTCGTTATTTATAAATAAATCAGCATAGAAAATACTGACGGAATTTGGCGCACACGGTTCGAAGATTGAACTACTTTGCACTTGTACTGTTGTTTATTTTTACCGATCGGGATGAGGAAGCGAAGAGGAAAAAAAAGTGTCGCTCGTAATCTCGTCGCAGCTTGTGGGCAGAAGAAAGAAAGGTACACGAGACTATTCTGTCGTCGATCCCCAGGGTTTTCTTCGATGGTTGCGGAGCTGAATACTGAAACGCGATCGTGACGTTGAACGACGTCGATCATATACGCTCGATACATTCAAATCGGGAAAAGCAACGTAGGGAATTTCTTTTTGTCGATAGAATTTTTTCTCTCTCTTTTTCTTTTTTTTTTTTTTTTCTTTTTTTGTCGATTACATCGAATTAGGAAAAATCGTCGCTTTTTGCCGTATTCTCGAGACGAAAAACGTCGCTTACATTTACGAAACTGAAAACGGCTCGGGAAATAAATCAATGAGTTCGAGTAGTTCCGAAGTCGACCGAGAGTCGCTCTCGTCCAGTCGAGTTTCGCGACGATGTTTCTTTTCTCACTCTTTCCCTCTCTCTCTCTCTCTCTCTCTCTCTCTCTCTCTCTCTCTCTCTCTCTCTCTCTCTCTCTCTCTCTCTCTCTCTCTCTCTCTCTCTCTCTCTCTCTCTCTCTCTCTCTCTCTCTCTCTCTCTCTCTCTCTCTCTCTCTCTCTCTCTCTCTCTCTCTCTCTCTCTCTCTCTCTCTCTCTCTCTCTCTCTCTCTCTATCTATCTATCTCGTTCAGCGCATACAGGTAGGCCACACGTGTTGCGAGAGAATTTTTCTCGACGCGCACGCCACCAGCTGGACTCGTGCAATGTGCGCCTAAGCGTGTTCCTGTCGATCGATCGAACGATAATTACCTCGCTCCGAATGGAATTTGTCTCGGGCGACAATTAGAGAAAGAGGAGAGCGAGACTTGCCGAGAGATCGGCGACGATCGTAAAGACGAGACACGATCGCGATCCAACACTCGCCTTTATGTTCGCCAATTTTTCTACAAAAGAAATATCCCCGCGTGGACTTGGTGACGAGCCGATGGTCTTTCCAAATGTAAATAAAAACAATTGTTTGCGTCGAAGTTTATCGTCGAACCGATCTGAATATTGATCAATTTTTGTGAACACTTTTGGTTTTTTTGCCCACGCGTAAGCATTAAAGTTACGATGGTTCGAGGAACGAGGATGAAATCTCGCGCGTATATATATATAAACGCTCGGGCGTCTGCACGATTTTTATCACATTGGCGCGGAACGAGAGATGACGGCAAGAAACGATTCGCGATCTGTCGCGTTTCAACGATCGATCGAAAGTGAACGGTGGCAAGTTTAACCGAGAGAGACCACGATTTACGGTATCGATATCGCATAAATTTCACGATCAGCTGAAAAAAAAACAACAACAACAACCAACAAACCCTTCCATGTAACGAGGCAAATCAACGCCACGCTCGTTTTTTTTCTTCTTTCCCTCGCTCGCTTTAGTCTCCCCGTGATCCATTTACGTCGACCCTCGTTCTCTTTTCCTTTTTTACATCGATATAATCAGTCCTCGTCAATAATGTGAAATAAGCGTAACGAGAATTGTCGGTACGTGCCGTGAAATTTCATTGTATTATAATTGTCGCGCGGTGACGAGGCAACGATAAAAAAGCTTCGAGCCTCTCGCGATTGAATATAAACATTTTTATCAAAATACAATAACAAAAAATAACAACAACAAAAAATCATCGATTGTTTCAATCGCCATTTTAAAGTATGATCGAAGAGAAGAAGATCGTATACGAAACTTCGTGAAAGCAACAGTCTTTCGTACGACGAGAGAAAGGAAGATTTCTCTATGGAGTCAGCCTCTGTGTTTCGTGTACGAAGAAAATTATCGGGCGAGTCTCGCTTGCGTCTTACCGGACGCTTTTACCTCGAGATCGTCCAGCCTTTCGTCGCGGTTGCTCGCTTATCGACGTAAGAAGACGGAAGAAACGAGAGAAGAATCGAGAGAAAACGCGAGACGACGCTATACAGATAGATTTCCCGTTGGAGCGTCGCGGAGGGTGATCCTTTCGCGTCTCGACCGACGATCCTCCCTTCGACTATATATAGTTGATACGTATACGCGGTTATGTACACGCTGAGTTTATCAACTATATAGTTTAACCGTGGCGTATAGTTCTCGCGTGTATATATACGCGTTTGCCGTGCGCGGTGAAGGGAGGATTTATTCGTTTGCGATTTACAATGCTTTATGGTGTCGGTCTCGCTGCTCCAACAAATAATTGCCAATTAAACGTCCCGACGATCGATCCTCTCCGGCTCAAATACTCGTTTCCAATTGCGAAAGGTAGAAGCTTAGAGCTGTGTGCTCACGCGCGCGCGCGCGAGCGCACGCTCGTCTCCGCCTTTGCCACGATTACAGCGTATACGCGCTACGCTATGAATTACGCTTAACAGTATATGACGAAAAATTCTCTTATCACCGATCGACCGGGATTTATCTAAAGTCTGTGAATACAAGCACGCCATAGAACATTTTTAAGAAAGTTACTTTTGAATCGAGCTTCGCACGAATAAAAATAAGGCGTGATTAACAGATTTTTCCATTATTGAAAATGTTCGAAAATTAGTTGAAAATTTTGCAATTTTGTACGAAATTAACGGATGATATTCAATGATTATAAAAATCTTGGCATCAAATTCATCGATGATGTTTGTACAGCTTCGAGAGTCGATCTACTCGGCGTTACAAGTTCGAGTACGAAGGTGCGTAATAACAACGAGGCGACCACGCTTCGCGTGAAACTTGCGCATACGTGTCCTCGCATATAACGTACGTACATTTGTATATTCGTACTTACAAATATATATATATATATACGTTCTTTGCTCTGCACTCGACAATTCTTTTTTTTTTGCAACGAGCTCTCGTACTTCCAGCTTCGACGTCGACGACGTCGCGTGGAAACGCCCACGTGCATTGTCTACCGGGCCTCCCCAGAATACAATACTCCCTGCGTAGACGCTTAACATGAATAAATGTATTTACGATTTGACGTAGGTGTGCCCGCATACTCGCGAAGAGAGAGAGCCTTATACCACCTCGAGTTTGTGGCTTTTGCGCTCTTGCAACGTACGTGGCTTATATTTCGCGCCTTCCACCCACCCAAACATAGGCGAACTATCGCTCGGTAAGAACGTGTTCGATCTTTACTCCATGGTGCGCCGAGTTACCTCAACGTTATATTTTTTTTTTGTATTCTTTTTTTTCTTTCATTCGTTCGATTTATCTCCGCTCTATTGGTGTCCGACGAGAAACCGGCCTCGTGTGTCACGAAACGGCAGTGAGATCGGCCTGTACGAGTCTCCGATGTACTAAATAACAGCTTGTAGATTTATTTATCATGACGAGAGGGCTTATTTGTGAGGATAATTGCGTGGGGTTTATTCCCTCATTACAGGAATTTAATGTCACCGCGCATAGAAAGGAGAATTGCGTCGATCGTTTTTGCTTCTCTTTATATTCGATCGTTTCTTTCTCTCGCTTTGGACAACGCCAATGAGCGAGAACAGTTATGTAAACGTTTAAAAAAATTTAAATTCTCGCGCCAGTCACGGTTTTTGACTTATTGTTAAACGAAAGAAAAATTGCTATATCGCGCGATTTATCTTCGACTTCTCGTATGAGCACGGAAGTCATTTTTAACCAACGAATAGGTGCTCGATCTCGCGAGCTGCAAAATTCTATGGCGTTGTCAAGAAGAAGATGCGCGATTTTTTTCTTTCGCTTGGTTTTAGTATTAGAGAATCTTCGACGAGGGCGGTTCGATGGTTTACTGTCGCTTCGTCGGTGGCACCGTTGGGTATAATAGCTACGAGAGTAAAGTCGCTCGGGGATTTCGAAGAGAACCAGACGTTATACGGACACGCGCGCCAGCGTACCTTCGTGCTTTTTGACGCGGGCGTCACTCGTGTAATATAATGCGAGTTCGTGGGCGTTGAGCTATTGTTCGAAAGGGTATAAAAGCCAAGAAGACGCCTCGTAGAAGAGAGACGCCGGGCTGTAAATCGACGTGAAATTGTCCCGGGAAATGACGAGACGACGTATATATATATAGTAAAACCAACGGCGGTGAATTCGATCGGGACGTTCACGTGTCAATTTTTTCCGCCTAGAGCATTTATGGAGGGGTAAATCATAGAGAGAGTTAAATTTCCCGAGTCTAGGATGAAAATCAAAATTGACTCGAAATTCGCGAAATATTCAACAATTTTGATTCGTCGTTTAATCACGAATATTCGATGTTCGTTTAAAAACATTTTTCAAATATTTGAATCATCGTTGAGCAAAAATACAAAGTATATATTTTTTTTTTTGACGTCGAACATTGCGAAACACGTGTTTGTAATTAGTGGCAGGTTTAAAAGTATGTTCTTACCTGTCGATGTTCGTAGCCAGTCTGCCTTTCGTTCATCATCGTTTCCTTCCTTCGCTCGGTTCTTTCGACCCTTTTTTTCACTTACCCTCGACTCATTCTTATTCCCTGCCCGAAGTAATCGAAGCTCGAAGTGGTTTTTAATCTCGACCTTCTCTCCCGGAGCGCGGAGGAGAGCTCTGCCCGCTCCACCCTTCCATCGTTCTGTTGTTGCTGAGAGATTCACTTCTGTGATGCATTTCAGACTACGATGAGCGAGATACTCGCACACCTGGAAGAACGAGAGACGAAGAGAGAGAGAGAGAGAGAGGTTCGGCAAGAGTCCCGACCCCCGCGTGACCCCACGAGAGAGCCGCTCATTACCGGACACGGAATCAATTTCAATTTCGCCACCCGCCTGCAGCGTATATAAGCCTCTCTCTCTCTATCTCTCTCTCTCTCTCTCTTCCTTTTAGCTTCTCTCGTTCTCGTACTCGCCGTTATATCCTTACGAATATTATAGCTATACACAGATGGGCAACCGAGTTGCGGCAGGTCTGCGTGCGCGAGGATCGTAGCATCTCTTTCTTCTTTTCTCTTTCCTTCGTATATCTTGACCCTCCCCACCCCTTACCTCGCGTACTACTCGTCCTTCCTGCAGGCTAAAGGATATCGATTCTCTTTCCACTCTCATTTTCGCCAAGTCTCTTTCGGATTATCTTTTACGACTTTGATTTTGTTCTCCTTCCCCCCCCTGCCTCCTTTTATATTTCAAGGTGCGAACAAAAAAAAAATTATATCCCAATAAAACAATCAAAATGACAGAGATTTCTCACTCGATTCGTGAGATACGAATCTTAAAAACCATGATATATAAAAATTGAAATTAACGAAATATACAAAATTTATCGGGTATATCGATATTCGATAAAGTATGAAGAAGACAAAAGGAGTCTATCCTCGGGAAGGATATAAAGGACGCGCAGACGAATGAGATGAGTATCGCGAGACGCGCCCTCGATTGTTGCTGGAAGCAAAATTCAGCACGAGACACGAGGGAGTAGAAGGTGAAAAAAAAACGGGAGAAAAGAAAGGGAAGAAAGGAAGAGGGAAGATATGGAAGGAATATAAGGCCCGTTGCTCGCGCGAGCGCGCTCCTGGTCGAGGTTGATTGAGGTTGGTGGGTGGCCCCCACGGTGTGCAGGTAATGCCCTCTAATCACGGCCACAGCCATTGACCATTACGCTTAAATGCGATTTTGAGCGATCTCGGCGCACGGCGGCGGCAGTGGCGCGCGGAGCAAACGCAATTTCCCGCTCTCTCTCTCTCTCTCTCTCTCTCTCTCTCTCTCTCTCTCTCTCTCTCTCCTGCCCCTCTTGTTCTCTCGATTCCTCATCTCTCTCTACCCTCTCACTTTCCACACTGTGTGTTCTGTCGATGATGTTCATCTGGCTCCTCGTCGCTGGCTTTATCCCGCGGGGCGCACGAGTCACGGACGATTTCGTGTTGAAAACGCGCTGTACTCGCCGAGGAAGAGGAAAAAAAGAGAGCGAGAGAGAGAGAAAAAACGAAAGGATAAGCTCGGCAGACTCCAGGATTTACGATCGACCTTATGTACTTTTGCGAAAGGAGCGAGAGAGAGAGAGAGAGAGAGAGAGAGAGAGAGAGAGAGAGAGAGAGAGAGAGAGAGAGAGAGAGAGAGAGAGAGCACCTCTTTCGCTTTTTTTCCCCGTGTACCTACGTGTGCTGTACGTAAGCTACGTTGTGCTATTCGACGTGTTCGACTCGCGCGCTAGAGATACGCCGCGAGAGTTATTTGCATCCTGTCATCGAATTATTCGTCGTATATCACGTATTCATCGTTTTATGCAAAATTTCATTTCGTTGCATATTACAAAGTGAATATGGCCTGTGGTCGTAGAAACTTGCCGAGAGAATAAAACGGTTCGAAACTATCGACCGTGATGATTTTTTTTCTCTTTCAATATATAAACGAGAATCCCGTAGATTGAATTCCCTTAATCATAGGTTGTACAAATCTCGAAAGTCTCATTGTAAATTATATTATTGTTACGTTTCATCGTCGTACGGGCGTTAAAATTTGCGAAATATCACGATTTATTTGCAGAAAAATTTCACCGCTACACCGTAGATTTCCTCGCCGGTTTTATTTCATCCTAGGAATGATTTTTCTCGCAGTCTACCCCGCAGGGTACCGTGTGGTTTTCTCTTCGCAACCTCCATGTACCGATACGGAGAACGGAATAGAGCGCAGAAAGCGACGGACTTTACAGCCCCGTCCGATTTCCTCCGGTCCGTTTGAAATACCCTTTTTTTTACCCCTTTTTTTCTTTTCGCCTTCTCTCGAGGTTCCGACGTCGCGCTATCTCACCGTTGTGTATAGTTCAGTTACGGAGCAGCACGGTACTACAGCGAGACTGATGCTGCACCCCTCGCTCTCTCTCTCTCTCTCTCTCTCTCTCTTTCTCTCGTTGCATTCGCGAGCGATCTGTAAAAGCGACTCTTTCCTCTTTGTCGAGAGTAAAACAGAAAGAGGTAGAGAACGAGAGAGAAAGAGAGAGAGAGAGAGAGAGAGTGGGATAGAGAGTGAGAAAGAGGGAGTATAAAAGACGTCGAATCGCGGGTGTTAGCGATGGAATGTAAATACGCCGCGACCAATAGGTTTTATGGTTATTGCACTACGAGAGAGCTCAGCGAGATGCACGTCGTGACAGTGTGTTGCAAACGTGCACCAGTGTGCGCTTCTCGAAACCTTTACCGGAGCTACTATAATACCGATACGCTATACTATTTCACCGACAGCAGAGACGAGGAAGCTCTTATTCCCTCTTGATTCTCTCTATTTCCTGCTTAAACACAGCCGAGAAGACGTTGAACATTAACCGATGATATTTCGCAGCTTCGTCACACCATCGTTTTTCTTCAATTATACCGTCCGTTAGACGAAAGACAGAAGAACGAGAATTGCACCATCGCGGGTTTATTCAATCTATTTGTACACCGATCCATCCAACGTATCGTAGTGAAAACATAACCTACGTTTTCTTTTTTAACAAATTTTTTTTTTACGATTACCCATAAGTCTCGTTGTTTTTTTCACATTTTCTTGATTAAAACTCGCCACGTTCGATCGGATAATATTTACAAAATATGTATAATGAGTATTATCGCAATTTTCTTAACTAATAAATCGTACATAAAATCAACATCGGTAGAAATATAATTTTGTATTCATCGACGATCGTAAAAATAATATTTCTCGGCTTAATATGAATTTAATCTTTGACATTTAAGTCCGCGGATTAATAACACATAAACATATACACACACATATATATATATATACATATATAGATCGCGAGTGATTTGCATAAAATTCTCGTAACGAAAACAAAACGCGAATTTTCTTTTATTTGAATCGCGCGAGACCAGATCCTCCAACGCATTCGCGCGTAACTTTCTCCACTCCCTGCGAGAGACACGTGTACACGCGCTATACGCACACGATATAATACACAATTTAACGTGTATACGCAACCCGAACGATTTGATTTCGCGCGTGCCTGACGGCAGCCAGAGGCGCGCGAGTCTCACTGTATGCAAATGCTTGCACGTCTATGCAGTTGCGAGCTGAAGAACAGAGGGAGGGGATAACTCTAGTATAGTTATATTATATATATATATATATATATATGTACGTATGATATAGAAAATGTATATGCGCGTATGTGTGTATAGGCGTGCAGTCGTCGGCTCGAAGGCGAGATAGGAGACTCGCGAGGCACGTCTCACCACGTCCTTGTAAGGCCACTTGCCTTCCAGGCACAATTCTCTGCACGGCTGCGATGCATTTCTGCTGTACATGTGCAAGCGGCCAATCTCCGATGTGTGCGACTCGCGCCTATACTCGGCTCAACCGCTTAGCCGACCACTTGCACTCGTGTCTATCTATAAATATACAAACACATGTACAAATTTGTTAAACCTATGATTTCGCGAAATTGATAAATTTCTATTTTCTTTTCTCGTTTATTAGACGAAAATTGTCACGTTCGATGAAATATTCTATCGGATTTAGTTAACGTCGTGTTTTCTTTAAATTCGGGAGGCATAAACGGAGGGGGAGTTGGCGTGATCGAAACAAATTTTATAGATATCATATTTCGCGATATTTATATCGTCGAGGACGATAGTCAAATTATCGTATCAACGATAATGGGCGATCGATTTTATTTTCATTTCGAACCTACGTGGATAATATAATATCGAGAATCAGAGGAGCGTCCGCGCCCCGAGTCGGAATTTTATACAAAAGATCGATATAATTTCAGTGCCGAAGGGTAAAAAAACGTGACAAGGGTTGCAAAAAAGAAGGATTTATGGGAAGAGAATGCATCCTTCCAAAAATATACGATGCAGCTGCAAAATATTATTCGTTTTACAAAAAAACAAAGAGAAAATATCTTTGTAAATAAAAATTAAAAAAAAAAATCACAAAAATTCCAAAGAAAAACTAATCGACAAATATATAAAATCACGACCGCTACTGCTTTCAATAGACCCGTAGTAAAATAAAGTCGAAGAGGCAAGATCGAGGATAAGGATCGCCTCGTCCTTCTCGACGGATGCGAGTGAACCGAAGGATAACAGACCCTTCGATCTTAGTCTCTCGTAGTCGTACAGCCAGGCTCGTAATCGATTTACGAGCTGGCATATACGAGAGTATTCCGCGTTCCCGAGACCGTTCAATGCACTTTTCTCCTACACCATCGGCACCTCGTTCTCCAGCTTTGGTTGTTCGTAATATAACGGGGGCGAGGTAGAATTTCGCTTCTACGATACGCACATGTGCGCGGTAAGCGCGCTTATAGCCGCGAGACAGGCTGCTCTAGGTACGCAGCGTTTCGAGAACTCTTATTAACGTTTGTGAGAGCACACGCGTATTTACGATCGAATAATTCAAGAGCCGTAGGTATATAAAACAAAATAATAATAAAAAATAACATTACTTTCATTGCATTTCATACAAAATAAAAATAATAATAAACATAAAATTGACTCACTAAAACGGTTTTAAGATTTGTTCCGTTCAAAATTGACTCTCTATAGCGAGCTTCGTGTTTGTAAGTATTATTATCCGCTATAAAAAACGCCGAGTCTAAGAATCGAGAGGCGTTGGCAGTAAGAAAAAATAGAACATCCGATACGATTCGATCATCGTTCTTCGTACGGACGGAATTCAACGGCATTACAGATTGAACACATATCTCACTCGAAAACGAGAAAGTCGTGTCTCGAGACCTCACGCTGAGCTTCGTAAACTCGAACATACGTTTAAATACACACACACATATATATATATATATGTGTGCGAACGAAGGTAGAAGTCCATCGAGGGATGTTGTACACACACATATATATATATATATATATGTGTGTGTGTGTGTACAACATCCCTCGATGGACTTCTACCTTCGTTCGACTTCCGAGCGCGCGTAGCTCGCCAACGTAACTTTTCTGCTCTCGTGACGCATCGACCGTCCTCGAACCTCTGGTATTATATTTTTCAAAATTTTTCTTTTAACCCCCCGAGAGATCGAAGCAATTACAAGGCGGACTACGTAGACGTAAAATCCACACTTGCACACATATATCCTCCAAGTATCGAGTTGGCCGATCTTGTATCGGAATCGAACCGCGAGAATATCTCGTGTCGCTATTTTACACGTATTTCCGGTTTTGCGAAGCAAAAATCGTCGATGTCGTTCGCGATGAGTTCATTACACGTACCACGTTTATTACATCGTCGTACATAAAATTTTCTGATTATCTTAATACACGAAGCACGACGTCTCCCGGATGGAGGAGGAGCGCACGGTTGAGATTCCGATCTGCCTTATCCCGATTTTTATTTATAATATAAAGAGAACGGATACGAAAACAAACAAAAGAAAAGATAATATCGGATGGACTATAAGAATATTTTGTTTTTTTTGCACGAGCGCTCGTGCCGGAAAAAAACGTCGCTCGAATCGTTACACGAGAAATGACGAGAGATGAATTTACGACCGCGAGAGCCTACCAGCGTCGGGATTCATCGGCCATTTAAAGTACCGTATCGACGCATCCATTAAGAATCTTTAATCGTTTGCTTCGACTTTGTGACTTCGTTTTTCTTTTTTACTTTCTTCCCTTACATAAAATTCAATTTTTCGAAACTATTTACGAACGGACGATATTTAACTGTCGTCTCTAGGTTCTTTTTTTCTCTTTTTATTTCATCGATTCCCATAATAAGCGCGTGATATATAACTGAAAAAATCTTAAATTTAGTCACACTGAACGTTCGATTATTATTTTCGATCTAAGAATATACGCTTGATTCGCCTCGAGAAATCATCGTATTCGAGGCTACTCCCGGACGGTCATTAAAGTACAAGTGAATAACAGGTTTTTTTTTAACGTCAGAAATGCATATTTTAACTAAAAAATAAAAGATAAAAAAAGAGTCGGTAATCCCGAAGACGCGAGCTTATTTTGTATTCCCGTTTGGCGAGGACTTTAATTTCTTTTTTTTTGTCGTACTCGAGGCCACGTTCATCGAACGAGTCCCCCGCGATCACGGTGAGACCCGCGGGGATTCTTCGAGAGTCTGGAACGAAGATTTTTTTGTTTTTTTTTCAAACGCAAGAGATGATCGGCACCCACGAATTTAACGATTTCTTGGCACACTTGCGTCTCGTTTTACGAGACCGACACGCCCTTGTTACAATGCTTCGACCAGTCGGCCGGTTTGCAAATCGCCGTGGGAGACAGTTCGTCGTCTAGCGAGAGAGTGAGAGAGAGAGAGCGAGGGAGGGAGAGCGAAAAAAGGAGAAGGAGGGAAAAGACGGTGTGTGACCGAGAGAAGAGTCGCCGAAAGACTGAGAAAAGAACGAAACCGAGCCGAGTATATACACCATTACGTAATTAAGGCGTCCAATAAACTTCTTTTACTACTTCCTGAAGGGGGACCAGCGTGCGGCCCCATTGAGAAAGAAAGAGAGAGAGAGAGAGAGAATTTCTCCTGCGAAAGAACGATATTCACCGTTCTTTCTCTCGGTCTCCGTCTCCCGTATCTCATTCTTCTCTGTCTCGTCTTCGCGATACGTACCCGCTCGTGAGAGTATTTATATGCGCGTACGATCCCTTTTCTCATCCGAGAAGCATCGGGTTCGCGCCGAAGAGAAATCTTCGAATTTTTCGTGTCGGTACAAAATCATAAAAAATGACGAAAAGAATAAAAAAAAAAAAGAAAAGAAAAGAAAAGAAAACAACAACAAAAAACTTCCCTCGTATACGCCTCGAGCCACGGGGGGTCGTAAACGTCTCGACAAAGTAATAAAAATGAAGGTAAAATTTGTTGCGTGAAATTGCATAAATTTTCATCGATGCACTTCTTCGACGTACTTAAGTCCCACGAAAGCGCACGAAGTGAATTTTATTGCGAAACGTTGTTGTTGTTGTTGTTGTTGTTGGTGGTGGTTTTTTTTCATTTTTTTCATTTTCAAGAAAACTTCACGCACTTCGAGCTCGTAATTGCGACGCAACGAGTCATTAATAATTATCGCTAACGATGCAGTAAAGATGGTTAAACGATTTTGAAAATTGTCGAAATTATCTAGTTCGGGGAAATAAAACATCGATTCGTTATTGCCTGTCTCGTTCGCTCTTCGTTCTAACGGGATTTACGAATCTCTCTTTTTTGCTCGTTGTTGAAAAAAAAATAAATATATGAAATAGATTCGTGATTTATCGATCATCGTTTTTCCGCGATCGAACTCGAGTTCTGTGTGCTATTGACCCGTTTTTACTCTCACCGGGCAAGCTACGTAGACGAGTATAAACATACAGTCACTAACAAGCTGTATTTATTCATAATAATAATCACGAAGATATTTACAATTTCATTTGTCTCTTTTCTCAACTTCGTCGGAAATATGTATTTCATTTATTAAAATCTGACTTATCGATAGAATCGCTAGAACTGATCGATGATTTGACTTTTTACGATTTCTCGCTAAACAAAAAATATCATAGCCATATTCATTCGCAAATTCGTTGATTTAGTCGTCGTATTAGTTTATATTCTTACAGATAGATCCTGCTCAACAGGATCATTATTGACTTGATAAATATCTCCATGTATATGACTATACATATGCAAATATTTATTACGAATATATATATATATATATATATATATATATACTTATACTTTGAAATAAAATCATATCTACGACTATACGTTATTACTCACTCGAGGAAACTATTATATTAAGAAAAAAATTCACAGTCTGACCTTATCGATGGCTGGAAGATACATCTAGCGCTCGATGACTGGGCACAACCTATCGTGATCAATAAGAATAAAGTTACGTTGGAATAAAAAACGAAAAATCGGCGGTGGCAGAGAAGGATTAGCGATTCGACGATCCGCGCTTTCGTATACGAGTGTGATGGTCGACGCTTTACCGCTCTCTCACGGTACTTAGTCGAGCGTATTGGGCCATAAATAGTTGCTGGATGTCTCCGGCAACGACTACCTGTTACTCTCGGTCCAACCTCTTCATATGCATACTTCTGTTTATATAATAAAACGTTTTCGTGGCCGTCGTGTGCGAGAATCGGGAAGGGGCATATACCGGGTTCCCAATTTCAAAGTGATGAATATATATATATATATATATATAAATGAAAATAAAAAAATCCCTCGAGAATCTCTCAAAGTACAAACTTGATCGCGGTCAAAAAATACTTTAAGAATTCCTCAAAATTACACAGTTCTTTTTTAAAGCAACTGACATTATTCTATCATTAATAATTGAGCATTGCTTATCAGTTTATCAATTCATGAAAAAAAATATAAAAAAATGTCAAAAATATATAAAAGAAAGAATATTAAGAAATTTATTTTTCGAAAATATGATCGTGTTAAGGACACGTGTTACCACGAGGAAAAAAGGCAGCATAATAAGACACCCTCGATCGTATTATTAATTGATTAATCATTATTGTTAATAAAGTAATTATCGACTGTCAGATTAACTCGCGAGAGAGTCGAGAACCAAGTGTCACCGTGCGTACGCGTGTCCGCGCGACTCCGCGGGCGCGGCCATTCTGGCTTGCTGTCTATACGTGTCTCTGTCTCCGAGAGCAAGTGCGCAGGTGTGGCCACATCCCCACCACTCGCTTGCAGCAGCTGGCTCGCAGCAGAAAGAGAGAGAGAGAGAGAGAGAGAGACAGAGAGGGAGAGAGGGAGAGAGAGAGAGAGCGCAAACATTTATATAGATATATCTAAAAGCATGGCGGAATATACGATATCGATATCGATATTTGTCAATATCACCCCCACAATCTTTGTAAACAACGTTGGTAACGAAATTGTTTTATCATAATGAAACATGTAGAAGCAGTCATCATGGTTTCGAAATGATTTTTTTTTCCTTCGCTCACCTTTGCCATACACCTCTCAAAACTTGACGATCTCTCGATCCTCGCGAGACGTTGAACATCGCTCGCGTACAATGAACGAGCAGCGTGGCCAAAAGCCGAGGCACAATTTTTAATTAAAAAGTCATTTAAATGCTAATCGTAGCGTGCAATTAACGCCCAAGGTCGTTCTCCCTCGATATATTCGCACATATTTATTTACCTGTGCACGACGAGAACTCCACCCGCGATTATTTTGTAAAAAAAATATAAAAAAACCCCTAACTTCTTTTTTCAATAAATAAAAATTCCGATAAACGAAAATCAATGGTATACGATAATGGTAATAATACAACACGATAAACGAAACTTAATTGGGTCTCTATGGTCGAAATCAATGTAATTATTCGAGCGTGCTCTCTCTCTCTCTCTCTCTCTCTCTCTCTCTCTCTCTCTCTCTCTCTCTCTCTCTTTCTCTCTCTCTCTCTCTCTCTCTCCGGTATAACTGGAACCCGAGAAAATATATAACTGTGGCCAGTTTCGCACTCGACGAACACTTTATTGCACAAGATAATTGATTTAAGGCAATATAGTAATGTTCGTTCGTTTCTCTCGTAAGCGCGCGCGCGCGCGCGAGAGAGAGAGAAAGAGAGAGAGAGATAGGGAAAGACAGCGAGAAAGAACAAGTACACGTGGCTCGAGATCGGCAACAGTAGCCGTTGTCCTATAAACTGGCGACACTCGAAGCTTTTCAGTATGCGATAAGAATCAAACTCTTATTATACGATTGAAACAACGTGTTAATACGGTTGATTTAAAAAAATAAAAATAAAAAAGGAATATAAAATCTTACCGTTTCTCGCACCCCGATGTGCCTCGTACTTTGTTTTCTTTTCTTTCATTTCTTTTGTTTTTGTTTGTTTTTTATATTATTTTTCCCGCGCCTTCGCACACAAGCGAAAAGCGATTTCCGGTCTGACTGGTCGAAGATAAAGCTTCTCCGCTAAGTGGTCCGGACTCCGAGCGCGTGAACACATCAGCACCCTCTACGATACGCTGCATTTCTCTCTCTCTCTCTCTCTCTCTCTCTCTCTCTCTCTCTCTCTCTCTCTCTCCTCTCTCACTCACTCCCTCTTCTTTTCGTTTGTATATTGTGTAAAGCCAGTCGCTCGAAGTTGGTAATAATAATATCGTTGTAACGCGTGAAAAATAATCGTTGGACGAAAGATAGCGCGAGGCACGATTGGAAATTCATTAATTAAATAATACCCGAGGAACGTAAGTCACGGATAAGAAACGGAGTGGGCAATGCTTCATGACTTCGTGACTCTCTCGTGATATTTGTTTTCCTCGAAAATTGATAATTTTTTTATCGAACAATTTTCCAACGGTGAAAAAAAAAAAACGAAAAAACCATAACTAAATTAACGTAGAAAATTGATCGAAGATCGTGATTAAAAAATCTGTTCGTTTAGAAATTGTATAATACGCGACGTTCGATAGGCTATCGTTATTACGGAATTGATCCTCTCGAGTGTTATTTCTTTGCCCCGCGCGGAATTATGGCTTCGAACATTCGGTGATTCCGGGGAGTCCCACAGCGGGCGCCTACCGAACGCGTGTTAGCGCCGACGAGACGTTCGAAGACGATATATAAGTGTACAAGGAGGAGGAAGGAGGTCGTCTCTCGCCCATCGAACGGTCTCCACTTCGGGACTCACGTCGATCCGGACGTGGACCGATGATGCTCGTCTTATCGAAACTCGCTTGCTTATACATACTCTCGCTCGGCCGCTGGCAATCATTTTCCTCGTGGGGGTCGCTCGAGTAGGTACGGTGCGTGGGATCGACTACCTTGTATTTTTTATTTTGCTTTTATTTTCTTCTTATTCTTTTTTTTAATACCTTCCATTTCCGAATGGAGTTGTACGAGAGTCGAGGGACTATACTCACGCGCGTCTCGTCACGTCACGAGCTTCCTCTACTCAATTTTAACAACTTAGTGTCAAACCGTCTATCAAATTGCATTCCTGGCATCGACTGCGTTAGTCGAGAATTCTTACTGTTGAAATAAGAAATTATTTTCCAATAAAATAATACTCGATATTTATTTATTAGTGTTTTATGCGCTATTTGAAGGGTCATAAAGAAGGAGGAATTGTTAAAAAATACGAGTTAACGGTTACGGATATACGTTGTAAAGAAAGAAGTTAAAATTGTTCGAGCGGTGATAACAGTAATAATCCTCCCGTTTAATTATCGTCGTTCTCTAGGCGAGGGGGAGACTAGAAATCACTACGAAAATCCCGTCTCCGGCTGAACAACCTGTTGCTCTCCCTACCAAAGTGGTGCACCGCGCCAGTAAAACAGGGTTTATAACGTAAACGAAGGGATTACGAGGGTCTGTAAATTCGTCGTTAATCATTTAATCGCGGTCAGCATTATTTGAAGAATCTCTCGATATAAAAGACTCGATCGCGTTTAAAAAATACTCCGAGAATTTCTCAAACTACGACGTCTCTCGCGATATAAAAACAAAAACAAAAAAAAAACAAAAAAAACAACACCACAGAATTGCCTCGAGAATCTTTCGTGTTACAAAACTCCCTCGTGCATAAGCGCATAAACCAGCGCAAGATGGAGAGCGAGTTAATATATATTGAGAAAGAGCGATCGAATCCTCGAGGCAATATAATTTATAGCTCGAACTTCGCGGCAGCCAGTAACGTGTTCTCTTTTTATTTTATGTTTTTTGTTTTGTTTTGTTATTTTATATATTATTTTCTTCTCTTGCCTCTGTATTTCCTTTATCTCGGTGCATGCACGTCCACCCACGCTCCTCGACAACGAAGACTTCCGAGGGTTCGAACTCTCCTCCGTATGACGAGGTCCGAGCAATTCGCGTTGGTGCACGAGCGATTTTCTCGCGTGCTCGAGTAACGCGATGCAAACCATTGCAAACATATATATGTATATAAAACACACATATACATATTTATATGTGTGCATATGTGCGTATATGTATAGAGCTTCACGCACATTTTGGCGTGTCCTCTCGCGCGGGTAGTCGCATGACTCGCATCGGGACATAAGAAGGACGACGAGAACGCAATTGTCGTTTATCGCCGCACCCGGGATTTACGATTTCGTGCACGTTAAACTCGCGCGGCAACGCGTATATTATTTCTCCTTTGGCTACGAATATACACCGGCCGTATACCCGAGGAGCAACCCCTCACGGGGAAACGTTGCAGCCAACGACGCGCGAAAGAGAGTCGAACCGCCGGTTTGTGATATCGTCCCACCGAACTTTGGCCGTGGTGCGATTCATCAAACCGCTATCGCTCGTATATTTCGTTCTTCTCGACGCCTCTCCTCTTTACAAATATATATGTATATATCATATAATATGTATTATATACATATATATATATAGATATATCGAATACGTATAATACGCGAGTCGTTGGAAGGTAAGAAGTTTAACAACGCACCGTGCCACGGAGAGGATTCCCAGCAGCGCCCTCTTACTTCGCAAATCACAAATCCCGATCTATCTCGATCTCGGTCAGCGTAGACGATGAAAAATATGGAGATAGTGAGTGAATAAGAGCGCGAAGTACGGAGAAAGAATCGATGGCTGGCTCGTACATGCGTAAATACTTGGAGAAGGGCGAGGAAACGAGAAGGAGTCCTCTGGGATTCTCGCGATCGAACGATGAAATTCTTCGCGCGATATCGTTCGTTCTTATCGAGACCGAGGGCATCCGAGATGAAACGTTTCGATATTAGTTACAGGTATAAACTTCGCGAGGTAGGGAGGTAAAGAAGCGAAGGAATGATAAATTTTTATTTTTGTTTGTTTTTGTTTTTTTTTGTTTTCGGTGATTCGTTTATCTCTTTCCTCGTCCACGTGTTCGCGCTCGTACGAACGGAGGATGAGGTACCAAGGAAGAGGGTCAATGCTAATGACGTGGCGCGAGAGGGATAATCAGGATAGGTCAAACGAAACGACGGTGATCCATCATCGTAACGATTAGCGAGAACGAAGCGAGCGGAGCCGATCTTTCGATACCGAGGATATACGAGCTACGTTATATTTCCCCTTTATTCTAACGCGTGGGTGGCGGTGGGTGTACGACACGCGTTCTCGTCACGTCTCGCCTCGTGGCTTCTCGAAACGTTATTCTACCGCTTGATCCGACCGAGAGCACTGACATATATATATATGCGAGGGATCGTATTAATGAGGGAGATCCGATTGTGTGTCCCACGCCGTGTGGGACACCTTTTGTAAGGCAAGGTCCGCGCTCGGCTCGCACGTGATGAACGAATGTGTAACCCATGCTGTCAATTTATAAGTGACGTTGAATCCATCACTTTTATATTAGTCGATTCGACGAGCAATTTATCTCGTTCGGGTCCGTCGTTGCCGGATCGTATTTCGCGCGGCCTCTTATTTCGATTCGTTTCGACTCGCTCGTAGTATTAGTTTTTTCGCGACATTAAAATTTCGAAATTACGTATTATATTTACGTATTTCAATTAGTTCGTCACGGGATAATTTTTCTTTAGGAACGTCGATAGAATTTGAATTTTTTAATTATTTTCGTGATATCGTTTTTTTTTTAGGTTGAAACGAAATTTGCGGAATTTTACTTACGACGAAGTGCGAAATATTTTGTTTCAATGTGTCTTTGTATTGAAAAATAATTTTTGGCACGTCGTCGCGGATGTTTGTATACCATCTCGAAAAGTCAAGTTCCCACGGTTTCGTGTCCGTGGTACGGTCGCCTCGATATTAACGAAAGAGGAGAGTTCAATGTATCACGGTGCAAGGTACGTATAATGCGAGACCGATATCGATATCCGGCGATTTGCCGTGCGGGCGCGCGAACTCGCGCGATAAATCAGCCTCATTTTGCCTCTGTGTGCTGAACGTTGTTCTATACGTAGTGTCTCACTCTCCATCTCTCTCTCTCTCTCTCTCTCTCTCTCTCTCTCTCGCTGGTTTGTTATATCGTTGACCAGATAGGCCCGACTTCGGTTAACGGTAGTTATTAGCCGTTGCTCGGTATAATCCTTGAATTAATTATACAAATACACATGGCGCGCTATGGAAATATATATCTATATATGTTGATATATAGATATAATACATTTATGTGCAAAACCGGGTGGACCCTCGAGCTCGTTGATCGCTCGATTGGGCGATCGAGAGTCCCGCGATTTTCTGTCGATTCGGAGAGCACGATCCACGAGACTACTGAATATAATATTTATCTACGTACATAAATATATATATATATATAAATGTATAATATTCCTGAAAGTATTTCGCGTGTTCTAGGAAATGGGCGGGGGCGCATTATGGTCTTAGCTAAAGCGACTACACACACCTGTCCATTAGGTTAATGAGCACCTACCTATACCTGTCTCTATCTATATATATATATATATATTTAGCTCTACATATATATAGGACCGTGTAGCACATGTACGCACGAAAACTTATCGTACTTCCTCGATACACTTCGTACATCGATATTTTTACATTATCTCACTTCGTTGCGGATGCTGACAATGCGTTAACCCGTTTGGCCGGTTTTATGAATTTCGCGTGTTGCAACATATTGATAAAACCGTGGCAAAGCTCGTACGTCAATTAAATAATTTTTGTGAATAACGACGGAATAAAGAATCGACGCGATAAGAAGAATGAAAATTGATTAGAGAATATTGCAGATGAGAATATTTTCAACGTACGGTGGATTTTATATACGTATATCTATGCAAATGAGCGGTAAGAGCGGTGACCACGCGGCCGGGTTATATGTCGCTATTATAAGACAACCGCAAACCTGTCAACGGTACGTCGTCGCTAAAAAAAAGGGCCCCGACCGCGAAATTCGCTCGTCTCGCCGACCGTGGGCACGGTAGCTCGAGCATCGCAGACGGCAGATTTCACTTCCGGTATGTATCGGCACGGTCGTTCGGCTAAACGCGCGATACACGTCGCTGCCGCACCGCGGCGAATGCCGTGACACCCGCTAGACGGACCGACGTCGTACCACCTGTTACGCGTAAATCTTTTTTCTCTCTTTCTTTACAAGACCAGAAATATTTCAAACGCTATTTGAAAAATCGACGGAGATCAATCGAAAATAAATATTTTCAATAATCGATGCTCCTAAAATCTAATAAATTGTTCGTTCAATGAATGAAGAAAATTGACAAATAAATCAAATAAAAATTTGCTCGAAAATGGAGACAAACGAGTTACGTAAAATGACAATAATTTATTATTGTGTCTTACGTAATTCGCCCATTCAGCCATTTTCCGCCAACTTTCCGGTAAATACGGGCAACGTGACGAGGGCTAGAAACGAAACAATAGTGCCGGTTTAATCAATTTCGTGGAACTTCGACAACGTCTGGCAATTCAAACGATACGGATACAACATTTGTTGCCCGAGGGAACGGAGGTTTTGACGAGGGCATTGAGACGTATATTCGAGATTTTCGATGACCGGGGGTTTAAATGAATGGATTTCGAATAAACGTAACGTAACAATAAGCGCGAAGGACCGGTTAAATTTCCTGTAATGGAGCACGAGTCGTTTTGACCGTCAGGAGCGTTGACATTTACGAGACGGTACCACGCACATTTCGGCTTTCTACAATTCGCCGTTGTTCTCATTGTAACGTACATTTCTCAAAATCTTACCGTCTTCAAATTTCACTCTGACATTATATTTTCCCAACCCTTATCAAAATTCGTTATTCCCATCATAAAATATTAAAACGAGAAAAAGGAGAAGAATATCATCTTTTTAAAGTCGTCGCGATCCTTCGATTGAGAAAATTGTATGCCAACGGTGAGAGACAAAAAATGCGAAAAGTTCATGCTGGGTATAAAGTACATAGGTATATATATATATATATATATATATATATATGTATATATGTTAACGTGGGCATCAGTATACACACAGTGGCACTCGTTGTTCTCCCTAATGGGCTTCGCATTTCTCCCGTCGGGTTGCGCGGGGGCTTTCACAGCCAGCTGATTATGACATGTTGGTAGCGTCTGGCGCACCGCAGCTATACAACATTTCGCGTATATATTTCTCTCCTCTGTCTCTCTCCCCCTCTCTCTCTCTCTCTCTCTCTCTCTCTCTCTCTCGGTCTCTCATCGTCGAAACAGGGGAGATCCCATACCGCGCTCTTCAGGCACCGGAACGCCATTTGCCCGGCTAATGACTCGCGGACACTCGTTTCGAGTCGCGACGATATCTGTATACGTATAAAACGAGACCTGCGACGAACAACCCACACGTCTGCAATAATACACACATCTATACCTTTATTAAGCGATCAACTAGTATAATAATCGCGCGACTATATTTACGCTTGAGATTTCATTCTCGCAATAAATACATCGAAAAAAACGGTCTGATAAAACCAACCTCTGGAAAATAAATAAATAAAAAATTATATAAAATCGCGATAAGAGTTTCGCACATTTCCCGTGGGTCATGGTGAAGGTCGTCGCGAAGAATAGCGGCGAGATGAAGACGATGAAGTACGCGAAGGCAAAAAGGAACGATTCGAAGACACGTTGATACTCGCACTCGCGCATTAATAAAAAATATACGAGCAAAGAAATGTGTACGAGACATACGGCGAGAGAGAGAGAGAGAGAGAGAGAGAGAGAGAGAGTGAAAAAGAGACAAGTTTCGCATTATAGTAAAATATCTCCATCTCTCTCGTCGTACTGGCACAAGTGCATATATCTTCGTCTTCCAACATACGCACTAACAAACACCACGACGATCACACTCACGCATCTCACGCCCAATGCGAGTCAGTCCGAGCGTGCATAATGCGTTAGTGCTAAATTTACGTTCTCACTGCCTCGTCGTGAGTCTCTCTCTCTCTCTCTCTCTCTCTCTCTCTCTCTCTCTCTCTCTCTCCCGCATCTAGACGTACGTGGGAGGAGTCCGCGAAGGTTTCGTCTCACCTTCGCGAGATGCTTTTCATTCTCTCTCTCTCTCTCTCTGTTTCTCATCGCAAACGTTCCCCGTACTCATCTCCGAGACGTTGCACACAACGTAATAATGCGCGTACGTACATTTATACAAAGACATACGTATAGATATAGATACGTATATACGAAGACGTTGCAGCTTGCGCAACGACGTGCGACGACGGTGTTGCCACTTGACTGGCGATTTGTTACTCCCAACCTTACGCGATGAATAATTGCCCGACGTCCCGTATATATGCCCGTTTCTCTCGCTGACGGTCTTTTTTCTTCCTCTTCCATCCCCCCACTATCTCGTTCCTTTATCCCCCTACCCTCTTTTCTCGTCTCTGCGAACGCCGAAGCGCAACGCGCGTGCTCTCACACCCGCGCTTCGTCAGGCTTTAAAAGCGCGCGCGAACTCGACCGTAAAACTCAAATCTCCGAGCACGAAAGAGAGACGAACGCTTCCACGCCGATGGAATCGTTTTCCCGGAGACGTCTCTCGACGTTGTCGAGATAGATAGATAGATAGAGAGAGAGAGAGAGAGAGAGAGAGAGAGAGAGAGAGAGAGAGAGAGAGAGAGAGAGAGAGAGAGAGAGAGAGAGAGAGAGAGAGAGAGAGAGAGATGCGGCCTCGACGCGTCTTCATCTCGTCTCTGGCTCATCTCGTATCTCATCACCGAAGCATATGCTTGTATATAGATACGTTGGTACGTCCGTTGCTTGTATTTTGCGCGTATCTTACTCTCGCGTGGGGCGAGGACGCGTTCACCCACTCGTTTCACGAGGCTCACCGCGCGCGGGTTCTCTTAGCGACTCTATTTTCACGCGAGCTTCTCGTATTCACACCTGACGCTCGAGATTTTCGTTCGATCTGTTGAAATTGAAATACTAATAATTAATAATAGTAATAATAATAACAATAATAAAGATTTTCTTATTTATGTGTAACAAAAAATAAAAAGTAATTATTTATACTTTGACGAAACGCGAATAAGGTTATCGTCGACGAGTGAAAATAAATCAAATACACAGGAGGGATGAAGAAGCAAGAAGGGTTAATTGTCTCTGGAGACCATGAGACGACTTCCAAAGCGTATATAATCCGCGTTGATCATTAATTAAGCTCGTAGTCATAATAACGTCGTTATGGCGTTACGCGTTCGTGAAACGCGAGTTGAAAACCGCGAGGGAATTCGAGAATTCGCACTTTGCATTATCGTACGAGAGACTCCTGTCGTCGAATTAACGGATTGCGTTAAAAATAAGGCCGAACGTTGAACGTTGAACGAAGCGAGATGTAGAAAGGAAACGGGGTGCGGTAGCCAGACACAGGGACGAAGAGGGAGAGGAGGAATAAAGAAGAAAAAGAAAACAAAAAAAAGGACAAAAGAGATAATAAAAGGAAGGAAAATAATCTCAATGGGACGGGGAACGGTGCGAGAGGTGAAAGATAACCGGGTGGGTTTTCGCGCTGAGAAGAGGCGGACAGGTCCGAGACTAAACAATGGGGAGCACTCTCACTCCCACTTCGCGCGTATCCTACCCTCGTGTTCAACTTCTGTTTTGTCACCGCGCGTGACTTTCTTCTCGTATAATTCGATTCGTCACGTTCTTAAATTTCATAAACGAATCAACGCTAATATCAAACACACAATCATAAAATCCGAATTACCTTTATTGATTACGATCTAACTTACGTTATATAAATTAACGAAAATATTTTGAATGTTAAGAAAATTGAATTTAAAAAAAGGAAAAAAAAATATAAAGTGTGTTTGGAATCGCGTGTCGCAAGTGGAATCGCGAAACAGGAATCTAGCGTGTGTGTGTGAGAGAGAAAAAGAGCGAGAGAGAGAGAGAGAGAGAGAGAGAGAGAGAGAGAGAGAGAGAGAGAGAGAGAGAGAGAGAGAGAGAGGGAGAGGTTGCATTTTAGCTTGTGCACACATCAGGCCTTCTCCTTACACCTCTCTCCGTTTCTCCGGACGGATCGCACTCGGCGATCTCGCCCACTTGGGATAATTGCGTCGAAGACGTGCCGGCGATCAACTTGCACCGCGTGTCCACCGAGAGAACGACTCGTTGCGCTATATAACGTCCGTCTCCTCTTTCTCTATCTTTCTCTGTTTCGCTCGCTCGTACCGCCACTCGGACGATCTATTTCGATCGAGCATCCCGATATATTTCTCCGTCTCTCTCTCTCTCCAACGACTATGCGCTCGTACAGCTCTCAGCTCGGCACTTTCTCCCCTCGCTCTAGCTCTATGTTCCTATTATAATCCCCTCGCCCTTCTCCCCGTCCACCTCCCACCCAACCCTCCTCGCGAATCTTGGACAAGAGAGCTTGCTCTCTCGGACAGCTGCATTAATTATCGATACGCGATTCTGCCATCACGCGTGAGAGCTCTCGACCGTTTAAATATTCGATCGATCGATCTGATCCCTTCGACTTTTGTGTGGATTTTTTGTTTTAATCTCTCGAGCTAATTAATCGATTATATAATATAATAATAATAATAATAATAATAATAATAAATAATTATAACGAATAAAAATTGCACGTACGAACAAAACGAAACATGACAAACGAAATTCCGAATGAAAGAAAAAATGCCAGAAATTGTGAAATTCCAGGCCCTGCGCGTGGCCCGCCCGAAGCTCTATTATTCGCCTCTGATTTACGCGAGGCATTTCGTTCGTACAGCACGAAAGTAAGTTATCACGCAGCCGTTGCAGAACGACGAGTGAGACGGATGCCGGTGCAGCGAAGCGAGATATATAGTATTGTAAAAGCGGCGGTAACGGGCCGTTTCTATACACGGGTAGAGAAAAGGAAGCTCCGCCGCGGGAAGCCACCGCGGCTTCGCGGACCAAGAAAGAGAGGGGTTTGGCCACAACAAGAGGGCTTTCAGCACAATGCGCGACTACTCGTTGTTTCATTTTCTATATAGCCGACAAAACGAGAAGCTTCGAGCTTTTGCGCGAGTCCGTAACCGCCCTCGGCTATATATACGTTCGACAAAGAATTCGCGCGGATACAATCGAGTTTGTCATCTCGCTCGCGAGACAATTCGATCTATTTTCGGCGAATTAATCGCTAATTAATTATCAAAAGCACGCTTTTTTTTTAATATCGTTGTTTTCGAGCGGCCTGAAACGTTTTCCTAGTTATTCGACGTGAGAATATTTTTTCCCCGATGATATATACGTCTACGTATCACGCCCAAAGAATAACGGATGAGAGAGTGAATCTCGAATACGTGGACGGTGAGTCAGGGCTTCCCCGTTCTTCTTCGGCCGTGCATTATCTTCGTGTATAAACGCTCACGCGCGCAAGCTCGTTTTATTCTCTTTCTCTCTCTCTCTCTCTCTCTCTCTCTCTCTCTCTCTCTCTCTTTTCTTTCCCTCTCGCGATCTTTCATGCGTATATAGCGCCGGAATAGCGTTCGTCTCGACTTGGTTTTCGCGTAGTCGACGAGGTCGCGCAGAGTTCGCGTCGCATCGGGCGCAAGTGCAAAACCGCGCTTGCAAAGCTCTCGACTGTTTTTCAGGCTGAGACAGTAACGGAGGGAAGAGAGAGGGGGAGATCGGGAGAGAGAGAGAGAGAGATGGGGCAACTGACAGTATGCACCCCACGCCACCACCGCCGCCGCCGCCGCCGCCAACTCGAATAATTCACATTGTCCGTCGGGAATGGCCGTTTGTGTGCACTTGTCTCTCTCTCTTTTCTCTCTCTCTCTCTCTCTCTCTCTCTCTCTCTCTGCACTTCCAGGGCTTTCTTTTGTCAATTATTTCGGGACATGGCGCGAGGAAAGAAAACCTCGCAAGGGAGAATAGATCGCGCGATTTTCCGAGGACTAATTTAGTCCGGGCGAGGCTTTAGCCGACACCGTTGCGAGAATGACAAACTTTTGGTACCGGGGACTCGCTGATCCAGCGATGAGAACGAGTGCTTAATGACTTTTCTCTTACGAAAATAGATTTTTATCTTCGTTAATGTATTTTACAAAAAATTAACCTTACAATCCCCGATACTATTTCTGTCGCTTCAATTTTTACCAATTTTTGTCTCAAATCGCAAAATTATTTTATATAAAAGTCGAGGAGTTAATTATTTGATTAATTAATACGACGTATTAAAATTCAATTTCTTACGCGATTGAGATATTTTTTCCATTTCGATAGTTTTTCATTTCGTTTTTAATTTTCAATCCGACGATGCAAACCATCCATAGTACTCCGCGTTGTTTCTTTGCCGAGTAAACGACAGCAAAAAAATCTCATTACTTTGTCCACACATCGTTCATCTTCCTCTTCGCATTTTTTTCCTTTCTTCCTTTTGTTTCGTTGTCCCAGGCGTCATTTCCCTTTGGTTCTTATGCGCTCACCGGCAATCCGGAGTGAAGTCGTATCTATAGGCTCGTCGTACCCTTCTCTCGCGTACTTTCCTGCCCGATGCACTCACCGTCCGACAGACTTTCGCTCTATTTAATTTCTTCTATATATACGTCTTTCTCTCTCGCTTCCTCCGAGCTTCCTGGTAATTCGTGAAAGAGAAACACACACACACAGAGAGAGAGAGAGAGAGAGAGAGAGAGAGAAAGAGAAGAAAGTACGAACGCGATGCCGGAGCACCTTCTGCGGACCGACGAATTAATGCTCCCGGTGTTCGTGGATCCGCGCTCGCCCATTCATAACGCGAATGTTATTAGCGCAGATCGCAAAGTCGGATACGACCGAGAGGAGAGAGAGAGAGAGAGAGAGGCTTCTTCCCGTGGTCCTCCGCTCGTGTGCTGCTGCTGCTCTACCTCGTCGTGTGGTTAAAATAAAGATGATGAATGCCTCGTGAGTAACGACCCTCTCTCTTTCTCGCCACCCCTCCCCCCTTTGCCCTTTTTCCATCTCTCGTCCTTTTCTATATTAACCCCTTCGCAGACACACGGAACATACTCGATCTCGTTCGCTCCGTATTCGAAACCGTCTCACTCTCTCTCTTTCTCTATCTTGCTCTAAACCTCACGCTCTCTATCCTCTTCTCTCTCGGTCTTGAAAGATGTAGATTGATATCGGCTCCGACTCTCGTTTTCTCACTCCAACTATCTTTCTCTATATCCTCGCCCACCGACTAATGTCCCTGGCTGAAGACGAGCCAGCTCACGCTCTGGCTCTTCTCCATCAGGTATGTTTACCGCTCAAACGATTTTTCGTCATAATTATAAATGATAATTATTCGAAAAACAATTGTTTCTAATTGCAATAAATGTTTGATTTTTTTCGTTTGTTTTAATCTTATTAAATGTTGGCTAGAAAATTATTTTCGATCGTTATCTTCTTCTAACATTTTGCCTAATTGTTTTTCACGTTTTCTTTTCATTTCCTGACGACCCCTAATTATCCGTAGTCACGGTTATCTCTCTAGTTGCGAGAAACGAATGTAACGAACGGAGAAAATTCCCATCTGTCGGATGTGTCCGAGCTCGGCGAGACTGATGATCTGACGATCCCTCGAACTCGAGGAAGAACGTGCGTAGGCAGAGAGACTAAACGTGACTGTGTAGATGCGCGCGCGCCTGTCTGTGTTTCAGTAAAGAGGTGTAGGGTGTGGATGAAAGTACGCGAAGATGCGACGTTGAGAGTAAATCTACGATAATGCCTCGATGGACACAGTGATGCCCGCATTTTCTTGCCCATATATACCAGCGACGTGCATTTTGCTCTGCAGTTGGCACTGTCGGGCTTGGCTCACGCATACTCGCGCATCAACTATTACACATGCGTCTTTCAGAACGCGATTTTGTCCAGCTTCGACGACGGTGCGAACAATTTTCCAACCAATCGTTATAGTTCGCAATTATTTATCGAGAATTTTTAATCAATCGTAAAATCATCGATAACGATTAAAATTCGATGAAAACAAAATATCATCGTTACCGAAAATTCAATTATTTTCACGTATTTTCGTATCTATAAATATAAATTTCGATTATTCTTACGCAATCGTTCTCGGCCTCGTTCAACGGTTACACGTTAGCGCGAGACAATATAAAGTACATCGCGAGCTTCTTCGGCTTTTTCCCCTCCTCCTGTTCTTACGCCGCACCACTCCTCCGTTCCTATCAACCACCCCTGTCATCGGGTCGACTCGTTGCATTCGTCGACAGACGGAACGAAATAGGGTTAAGACGGAACGAGTGAGTGAGTGAGAGAGGAGAAGGAGGAGGGGGTGGGGTACAGGCTCGAAGACCCCTAGGGGTAAAGGGACGCGCGAGAAAAGGCGAAACCGAGGCGAGTACGAGATTACTATATGGGGCATCGGGCCTTGTAGCTTCGGACGTTGAGCGATGCTGCGAGACGAACGATTGTGTTCAAGGGAGAAATTCGCGGGGTCGGGAAGAGCGATTCTCGCTCTAAAATTAGGTATAGAGCGGAACGTTCGAGTGCCTGAGAGTTATATTTCTTTATTTCGTTACGGATCAAACTATATATTTATAGATACGAGGGTACGTAGATAACGGGTATTTATACGTCGAATCGCTTTTATCGCGGCTTTTAAAACGACATATCCGGCACCTTGCGCCTCGGCTCGATTGAAATTAATTTTATTTCGTCGAATAATCTTTCGTTTAAAAATAAATATATATATATATATATTTTGTTCTTTTCGTGTCGACGAGTTACGATTAGTTGTTTTAAAATGTTGGTAAAATATTTTCGTGGTTATCTCACGATCTTTCTCCAACGCTATTTCTCTCTGTCTCTCTCTCTCTCTCTCTCTCTCGTTCAAATCTCACACCTCGTTCGTCGACCCTACATACGTATAACCTCGAAGCCTCGCGACTTCTTCGTTCGTAAACGCGCGAGACACTTTCGTTCCGTTCTCTTCCGGAGCCTAGCGCGGGGGATTCGCTCGAGATATGATTTTTGTTACAGATAAACTTGAGAAAGAGAGAAAGGAAATGAAGCGAAAGAAAAATGAGAAAGAGAAGAGAAAAGAACGAAGAACTCGCGCGAGTGAGGCGCGAGAGTAGCGTTTATACTCGAGCTGTAGGTGTGTTGTATAGGCTCGAGCTGTGTGTGTGTGCCGTGTAGGCTCCGATGCTGAGATTCACCGGAGACAAGAATGAAGCAGTCTCGTAAGATTCGTGGTTCGCCGTATAACTATATATACTCTACTCGGATTACTCGAGATTATCGTCGACAAAAATCCTCTCTTCTTTCCGTCGGGTCCACCACTGAGAAATTATGATTACGGATCGGACATAGGTGTCGCTAAAGTCGCTTGCACCTTTTCGTTCCACCGGCGGACAAAAATCTTACGTAGAAATTTCTCTCTCTCTCTCTCTCTCTCTCTCTCTCTCTCTCTCTCTCTCTCTCTCTCTCTCTTGGTCTCGACTCGGGAGAGCCAGAGCAAGAAAACCTACGCTGTGCTGCTTTTTGATTTATTACCGTCGTGATATTACATAAACCATGCGTCTGTGTGTATGAGTGCGCCCGCGCGCTTCGTGGCTTATGGTGGATATATTCGATGTGGTCCCACCGACCCACGAAACTTTTGATTTATGTACAAACAGCTCGGAATATGTCTCAATTATAAATTATCTCGAGGCTGTTATCGTTTATATTATATATATATATAAATGTTACTATGTATATAGTTCCGACTGTCATGAGTAAGATGATTATAAAATTAAAATAATAGAAACGAAAGATAATTCGAAAATGTGAAAAATTATTTGAAAAAAAGGACAAAAAAATTAATCTAGTGATAACTCGTAAGAAAAATGTTAAAATATAAGAGAGACGAGTTTACGTTTCACGTGAATTTCACTTAAAACTCTGTATCTATCTCGTGTGACACGGTGTAAATAATTTTCACCGCGACACGTCGTTTAGCCGGTTGTACCTGCGTGATGTCCCGCGGGTTATCTCGTTAACGAGTGAAAGGGCCATATATACTTGCATACGTATACGCTCACACACAGAGCGAGAGCGAGAGAGAGAGAGAGAGAGAGAGACAGAGAATAAGAGAGAATGAAAGAATATGGAAGTGAGATATAGCGATGACGAGAACACGTGGGGGGAAGACAGGAGTGGGGGGGGGGGGGGGGGGGAGGAAGGTTTGTTCCGTGAGGAGTCGTGCTCGTTCGAGGCCTCCACGAAATTGGCCCTTCCTCACCCTAACGGTTCTTCCCGCCAACCCTATCTCGAATCTAACCCGGTACGCAACCCCGCAGCATTGAACAATTACGTACAAGCACGAGGAACGCGTTCTTGACAGAGTGCCCATGGGCCACCATGTAACGGCCTTACGAAATATTCCGTTCCAAGAACGGGTACCTACGTATACCGTCTTTTGCCCAGACCGCGATCGCAACGTTAAATTGTATTCGAGACGTTAAAATTCATCGCCCATTTCGAAACTAACACTTCGATATAATGAATTCCGTTAGAGAGAAAACACGTGCGAAAAATTGACACAAATCGTATCGCGAGCCTCGAAACGAATCGAGTAACTCTATAAAAGCGAAACTCTTTATCGTTGAAACAAAACGATAATATATTATCTCTTTATACGCGTCGTGTCGTAACGTGAGAATCGACGATATTATCGTTCGTGACAAAATGAAAATTCGTACGAAATTAAATAAAAGTTTGTACGTACACGACGTTGCGAAGAAGGACGTTATTGCTTCGAGAATCTCTCGACAGGGTGGTCTCACGGATCGAATGTATCGAAGACAAGTACGATATCCATCGATTTCATCTCCTCTCTCGCTTATTCGTTTTTCTTTTTCTTCTTTTTCTCGATGTTCGGTGACATTGCACATCTCACCTTCGTGTTTTCTCCTCGCACGCGTTCCACGACCGATTTTTTACGACGTTACCCTTTCGAGACGTCGTATCATATGCACGAAACGCACCATTATACACATTCGTACATTTGTATAGATATATATATATATATAGAGGAGAGAATCGGAGAACATTTTCTCGTGTAGTGGAAGCGAACGTTGCGCGAGCAGTTCGATCGGGCCATTAACTATTAATCGTACGGATATGCATATTAGCTCGAACGCGATGCGACGCGGATACAGTATGCGTGGGTCTCTCTCTCTCTCTCTCTCTCTCTCTCTCTCTCTCTCTCTTTCTCTCTCACTTGGACGATTGGTACAAGCTATATACATATAGTATCGAGAGATAATATTCCAATCGGCGTTCGTCTGGTTCGACTTCGTGGCCGAAGGAGAATGGGGAGAAAGAGAAAGAGAGAGAGAGAGAGAGAGAGAGAAGATGCGTTCAGTTCGTACACGTTCGCATAAACGTTGATCACGTCGAAACGACCGCACACAGCATGCGCATACACGTTGTTACCGATCGTCGAGAATCGGTAGATCAGCTGTAAAGCGACTCTAGGAGAGAGACTCGATTCCTCCTAATCGTGAACCGCGCCATTATGGCCGTACTCGAACCTATTTCGAACAAGCGATCGTCTCTACCGTTTATACAACGAGGGGATAGAACTACCCCCTCGCGGGGTGTTTACGACGATACGCGAATGAATACGAAATTAGGATCGATATCGTGTATTAGCGATTGACTCGCGATGATTTAATGGGCTTCATTACCGAGATCTCAATCAGCAATTTGATTACGATTGTCTAACGATAATGGAAAATTCGTTAATTATTGCACGAGTAACGTATTACCATCTCTCCGATATTCGATCGATTCGTATCCGAACTCGTCGAAAAATTCGCAATTTCCGATCTAAATGAAATTGTTTAGATGAAGATATCAAAAAGCCGAGTCTCTCGAGCAAATTGAACTGAGCTGGTTGTCGGGAGGACGAGGAACGAGAAAGCGGTGTCTGCGAATCTGATATCGCACACCGCGAGTGTTTTTCCAGCGTCTCTTTATTTTCGTACCTTTCTCTCGTTCTATCGTTACATATGTCTATATGTATAGATATATATATATATATAAGTACAGCTCTCTCTCACGAATCTCTGTAACGTCTTTGCCACGAGACGCTTCGTTGGACGCGGGCGAACGAGAGAACCGGTAGCCATGGATGAGAAGAGAGAGAGGGGCGGGGGGTAGGCAGGGCAGGGGGCTCATCTTCTCAACTTCAGACTGAGCTATAGATATATATGTATATAGCACGAGGCCTGTTGTAATATACGCGAGCGCATCCGGGGGCACAGGTAGCCGTTACGCGATCTTACGCGGCGCATCTCGCATACACAGAGAAAAAGAGGGAGGGAGGAAGGGTGAGAGAGAGAGAGAGAGAGAAAAAGCAAGCAAGAGAGAGAGAAAGAGAGAGAGAGAGAGAGAGAGAGAGAGAGAGAGAGAGAGAGAGAGAAGGGTGTGAGCAGCCCCGGGAGCTCTCTCGGTGAATGGAGAAGTGGAGTCGCGAACCGAAAACGAGTAGTCTCCGATCTCATTCTCTCTTTATCTTTTCCCCTTTGCCAATGGTAGCGAGAAAGAGAGAACGAGAAAGACAAGACAACCGGTTCTGATTCCCTCGTACCACTTCACCATGGCCCTTTTCTCCGCGAGTTCTTTTCTTCGTATTTTTGTTCTCTTTTTTTTCTTTCGTTGTTCTGTTTTTTTTTTATCCAAATCAACTCTTTATTTTTCTTTATACCCTCTCGCCTAATTCCCTTCCTCTCTCTCTCTGTCTCTTCGCGAGAAGGGCGGGGGGGGGCGTCGTACTTTCGGTAAAAGGTGTTGCGTGATTAATTGTTCTCGACCGCGGCATGGAGACCGCGAACACGTTTGCACGAGAGTTCGAGGGTGTGAGAAAAATCGTTCTCGCGAGAGAATTTTTGCACAACGAAAGTTGGACACTTCTGCGAGGACACGGGATATAAATATCGATGAACGATAGGGCCCTATCGTGATACGACGCTTATGGTAAAACTAATTTTCATTTCAGTCTCGCTTCGTACGAGGCGAATAAAATTATCGATCGATAATGAAAAAGAATGGAAATTTTGAAAAATTACCACGTACAACTTTCCATTCGACGGAATTTTCGTTTTAAACGTCGACGTTGCCATCGGCTTTTCGTTGATAAATATCTTATTTGTATTAAAAAGTGGTGAGGCAATAAAAAAAAAAAAGAAATTTTTAATTGGAAAAAAACCGTTCGCTAGACTCGAACGATTTGATTTCTTTTAATTTCTAAAATATCGAGCAATATTAATCTCTCGGTGCCGGAAAGATTCACAGAAAACGAGAATCACGCGCGAGAGACGATGTTATATTTAATCGGAATTGGTAATTCTGGTTTTATCATCTCGTATCGACTTCTCTCTCTCTCTCTCTCTCTCTCTCTCTCTCTCTCTCTCTCTCTCTCTCTCTCTCTCTCTCTCTATGTCTCGTTAGTGATCGATGGACGCAATAAATTTTCATCGTTATAATATAAATAAACGAAAAAAAGAAAAAAGCTATATATATATATATCGTACCGCATAGTGGTTGAGCCAGTGAGTTTTATCATCACGTATATTATATTAGCCGTGCCGATAGCGAAGCGCTGCGAGGCCTTGTTTCGTCCGCGTTAATTTCCATTTCTTCATCGGCAGCCACATTCTTAATTAATTAACGATCGCGGATCTCCCGATGGGTCCCGACTGCTTTCCCGTCGATTCGTCGGACCGCAAATAAAAATTCGTTACGAACTATCCATATATATATATATATATATATATAACCTCCACCTCGGAACTTCATTTCTCTCGTTTTTTTTCTCGTCCCCTCGCTCGATCGGTTTCGGGATCGTTGGCGATGATTCCCCTCGTGCTCCTTCGGTACTTATACCTCCTCAATTTTTTTTCATCACGCTGTATATATCACGCATATACCTATCTGTGTTGTTTCTCTCTTTTTTTTTTCAACCCCCGTGCGGAACTCGTAACCGAAATTCCGGCTTTGGTTTCGCCCTCCGGGTTTACGCTCCTCGCCCCCTCCCCCCTCCGCCGTTCTTCTCTGTTTGCCACGGTGTATAATGAGGGCGAGGCTTGTGAATGGAGAGAAGAAGAGGCACGGGACAAGATCCTTTTCATATTGCGCACACATCGGATTTCGGTGAGTTACCCACGAGCGCTAACCGTTGCTTCCCTCGTAGCCCTTGGTGCGGGGATATATTTGTGTTGGCTATGGCTTTATGTACGCGCGCGCGCGCGCGTACTGTTACCCTTCGGAGCTCGGAATTCGACGCGTCTCAGCTGTTTCTTCTTTGGCACGCTTCGTCGTACGTATATTTACGTACGTTTTCAAGGGAGGAGGGAGGGGGGCTCGTCACCTCGCGCGACCGATCTTCGTCTTGAGTCCGGTGACACGCGGATAAACGATCGATCATAAGGATTAAAAAAAAAACGAGATTGAACATCTCGAAGCTTGTTTCGAGGATAAGTTTTTGGGTTTGAAAAGAATTTGATAAATAAATAAAACCGACGAGATTAAATTTATACTTTCGTCGATGAGAAATATAATTATTAAAGGGAATGAAAAAATGAGTCGCGTTTGTTTGTTTCGTTTTTGTGGCCGAGGCACATGGAAGTCTGACGGTCGAATACGAAAGGAATATCGTTGGCATCGAGGCGATGACGGCGCCCGCACATAACGAATCGCACGATCTCCGTTCTTTTTTTCGTGACGATCTCGCGAGATCGGGTAAAGATCGAGCGCGTCACGAGAAAAAGCGTGGCGATAGAAAGAAATAAGAGGGGAAGATAAAAAAAAGATTAAAAGCCGAGTATGAGAAGTGAGAGAGAGGGAGGGAGAAAAAGAGAGGGGGTGGGGGAAGAGAGGAAGGCAAAAGGCAGCTGGTCCGGGCGATCGGTCTTGGCCTCCCGCTTTCTTGGCGCGTGCCATCCCTCGCTGTCCTTTTTTTCCTTCTTCTTCCACCTCTTCGTCTTTTCTTCTCTCTCGCTCTTTTTTGTCTTTTTTTTTTTATTGCACCGCCGGCCTCAGGTAGAGAAGGGAGCGCTCGCGAGCGCGGTGCTTCCTCGTCGTCGTTTCTCTTCGGCGCGCGCGAACGTTCGGTCGTTCGCGAACGGAGGAGATACCCACGACCTATAGTCCGATGGGGGAAAGAGAGAAGAACCCGCCCGTAACGTACTCTTCGCGTACCTGATGCACGGCAAAGAACAAAAAAAAGGCAAAAAGAAGAAGGACATAAAAAGAAACGAAGCGAGAGGTAACGAGGCGTTTGGTTCGAAAGGGGTCAAGGCGATGAGGGAGAACAAACAAACCGTAGGGGGAGTTCGAGAGACAGTGAAAAAGGGACCCGAAGAGATCGAGTCAGTTGTAAAATAGAGAGAGAGAGAGAGAGAGAGAGAGAGAGAGAGAGAGAGAGAAAGAGAAAAATCTTTCGAACGACCAGGAGCATCAATATTAAAAATTGCAATACGAAATTAAAAAAAACTATTGTTTCTAAATAAATACAAAAAAAAAGGGACAAAATTGCTTCGGGAATCTTTCGAATTATCGACCAGAAAATCGTCACAATCTGTTAGTTTGTCGCTACACGTGTTTTCCCTCGTACCCCGTGGTGCGAGAAGAGCGCGACAAACGTTAGCGGGTGTCTTTCACAATCTTGTACGTGTCCGGGCGACGACAGTCGCGAGAGAACCAGCGAGAATGAGAGAAAGGAAGAAAAAAAGGAAGAAAAAAAGAGCGGAGACAGAGGAAGATAGCTCAAACGATTCTCGACGACGTTGGGTCACCCTCGCAACAATATTTGGGCACCACTGTCGTTCTCCGACGTGATAAATGAGGCGTCTCGCCGGTGGACCAGAACTGCTACACAGTGGTACAAGGTACGAAGAAACGTCCGAGATGGTCAGTTCGTCTTAAATACAATAAAATAACAGTCGACGTCTTGCGGTGGCTGCAAAATGTAGCGAGAGTCGATAGAAACGCGACTGTCGTTTCGTTCCACCGTGTAACTCGTAACGTTGTTCGTCGGTTTGTCCGTCGCTTTGTCACCAAAATAACGTATCTACATTCGCGCCAACGCCAACGTGAGAAAAGACGAATGTAATTTCGTGTTTTCACGTTTCCTTTTTTTGTAAATTTCTAGTAACGAGCAAAAAAAAGAGAGAGATGGGAAATAAGAAAACTCACCCCTAGGGCCCACCGAGGGTGTGCGACGTTGCACTGTTACGGCAATGTCGGTATTATACCGAAAACTCAACTGTAAGTCCCTCGAAGGGACGAAACGTTAGCAGCTGTTGATCTCGCGAGAAAGATCTTGCCTTACGGCTTGAAAAAAAATCCCCCCCCCCCCCCCCCCCCCCCTTAATCGTTAGTTCTCCCACCCTATTGCAACTTCGTTAATCTTGCGAGACAAATAAAAAATTATTTACAAAAAAATATCAAGGAACGCGCAATCGCCTTTGATACGTCCCAAATTTATTATTCGTATTATTCGAACGTGTAACGAGGCGTGAAAATGTTACGCAAAGTATTACAGTGTTGGAATATCGTTCGCGTAATCTGTCGTTATTTCTTTTTCTTTTTCTTCTTTACCCTTGCAAATTCATTTCTCGAATCGCCGATACGCGAGGTACATGCGGTGTCGTCGTATCGTTTCAGGATAGAGAGGTTGAATAAACGAGCTTGGTAAAGTACGCGACGTCCTATACTAGAGCTAATATACGTACCCGATCCTCGTCCGATATCGACCTCGTTTTTACTCCGATTTATTTATCGAGTCATATTTATCCTATTCATCTGCTCACGATGGAAACTCTACGTATATATATATATATACACATATTATATATATATATATATATTGCTCAGTAAGACTCGAGTCCATAATATCGAGCAATCCGCGAATAAGTGATCTCTTAATTTTTAATTCATCTCTCGAGAAATATATATATATATATATGTATTTCTCGAGTTTTATCCTTACTCGAGTGAGCAGTTTTCAAATGATTCGCGAGCCGCACAAACGATACGCCGATTATCACCGTGTCGCCCGGATCGTTTGAAAATTTTACATTCGACGATTATTACATCGTCTTCTCGCGACTGTATAATATCAAGAGAAATAGAGAGAGAGAGAGAGATATAGAGAGAGAGAGAGAGAGACGGAGAGACTGATCGTAGCCGCGAATATAATCTTTTATCACGCGAATCCGTGATGTTTTATTACGAAAAAGCCTCGCGACGCCTGTTCAGCTTCTGTAAAGTCTCACGAGATTCCGAGATTTTCATCGAGTATTTTTAGTATGAATTCTGCCTAGTGGTATCGAAGTTTGAGAAGGCGAGGGTGCGGGAGGGAGAAATAGGAGGGAGGAGGTTGGGGGCAGGTGGGACGGAAGAGAAGGGAAGAGGGTAGTACGCAACGCAATTGCGCTCGAAGTATTCGCCCACGTTAAGCGCGGCGCAAAACCTGGATCGTACGTATAATACGCTTAACCACCCATAGCAGAGCGGCTAATTAAAATAGCGAGAGCAGTCCCGAGACCGCGGTTAGGCCCGTATTAACGCGAGTTTATTGCCACGCGGAATTCAATTGAAACGTTCGTGTATGGACGTCGTGTGCCTTCCTCTCGCTTTTCGATCTTATATCCACCTATTTCTCTCTCTCTCTCTCTCTCTCTCTCTCTCTCTCTCTCTCTCTCTCTTTCTCTCTCTGTCTCTAGCACACATTGTGCGCGTATATACGTAGAGGCCTTCTCCGTTCTTGTGTACCTTGCGCCTCGGGACGTAATTGCCCTAACCGTTTTCCACCCGATGGCCGCTCTCTCTCTCTCTCTCTCTCTCTCGTTTTATTCTCGTTAAACCCGACTCTCGGATAAAGTTGAGATCGCGTGTGTCTTGTCCCGGATCGATTTAAGCCACGATCGTGGCAAAATCTTTAATAGTTTTTTCGCGTTTTTTTTAAATTTCTTTTTTATTTTCTTAATCCAACGCGTTTCGCCATTACATCGAGATTTTCCTCGATTCGAAATGAAAAAACAAAATAAAAATGATAACTGTTTAATGATAAAAATAATTGGAATAAAAACAAAAAGAAATTTGTAAAAAGTCCTCATTTATCGCGTTTGGATATTTTTGTTCTTTCGAAAAGACGACTTTGACGGTGTCTGATAACTCGCGAAACTGGATCGAACGGATTAGAGCAATACGAGAACCTCGGGATTCCGTCGAGTTTTACTCGCAAACGAGCGTCGTCTCGTTTTTCCCCATCTCGGCTTTCTTCGTGGGCGGTAAGAGAGAATCGGGTAATCGAGCCGCGCGGTACGACGCATCGATAATTTATCGTGGAAAGAAAGCGCGTGTGCACACGCGCACGCGCTATCGCACACGCGTCTCGATATAAGCTTGTATGTATACGAAACGTCCGACCTCGCGGGTCCTTTCTTCCTGTATTTATAATATATAAACGACAACAACGACAACGACGACGACGACGACGACGACGACGAGGCTGCGCACGATTATACTTTATAATAAGTTCCAGACCAACGGAGACGGAGAACCGAGGTAAATGGTTTTCCGAGGGTTACACACATACGCCGCGCGGCGTAAGGTTGGGATCCAGAACCCAGGAATCGTATAATGGGCGACGCGACAGGATAGAAGCGCGCGCGCGCGAGGGCTCACGGGGGTCATCGTCGGGCATGTCGACAAAAAAAGTAAAGAACGAACGAAAAATCACACTCGGATCGAACGAATAAAACGCGTCCGTTTTCCTTATCGCTCGATCGACTACGCAAATTTATCGGAGCTTCGTCGTTCGCTTCGCCGTTTGATTTCGCACGCGGATTGACGCCAAATACGAAAATAAGAACGTGTTTAGATTATAAGAAAACAAACAAAACAAAAAAAAACGAAGAAGAAGAAAAAAAACTCTCGATCGAAGGAATTATTATATTTTTAATTCGCCTAATCACCGGTCTAATAAGCTGTTATTCAATTATCATAATGTCAATTCGTCCTGCAACGACGCTTTTCTTTTCGTTTTTTCCGTCGTTCTCAGCAAACACACACGGATCGATCTGATTACGAGTCCTCACGAAAGTCCTTGAATCTCGTACATAAAACACACGTGGCAGCCCGATGTGTATGTCCTTTATATTTTTCCTAACTTGTATAACTGAGCCAACTCTCTTCTCCTTCTCGTGTGTTTCTATTTCTCTCTCTGTCTACATCCCCCTGTAGAAAAATCGAAGCAGCGCCAGTTCTTGGTGCGGTTTCATAATGCGCTGATTGACGGTCGTTAATTAAATCCAGTTTGCATGATCCCGATTCGATGCGGGCACGGGGCTCTCGACGACGCACCGGCTATGGAACAACTCAGAACTTTATGTATGAGATACCCCTATATATATATATATATATATATATATATATATATATATATATATATATAAATAAGTGTGTGTAAACCACGCGTGTATCTATATAATAGCGTGCATGCCGAGTAAACGGTACGTGCGAGTTTCTTGTCGCTGTCACTTGTCGCGAGAGCACTTGCGCTCGGCGCACGCGCTTACGTATGGGCCGTTCTATGCACGGTTCGAACGGATAACCTTCGACCCCCTTGGAATCGACTCTCAATTTATTCAACAATTTTCCCGATCCTAAAACACCCGCACTATTTTTTCAAAAATGTTTAGGCCCATCCCCTATTGAAAAATAAAAATAAAAAGTACAGTCGCGAAAAAAAAACAGATCAGACACGATTTTTTAAATGGAAAAAATTCTCAAAATCCTGTGTTTGACTTCAAGCATCGCAAGTCACACCAGCTTGTAGATTCTTGTGAGTTTTTTTCTTTTTTTGACAAAATATTTTCGAACGAGCAATCGTCGAAAAAAATCTAAAAAGGGACGCTTTTAGACGTTGTAATAATTATGAAAAAAATTAAACTTTGTGTCGAGAATATGGAGAGAACGAGGATCGCGAATACGTTGAGTTGGATGTCGAACGTCTCGTATACGTATATATAAATATATACGTATACAAAATCGGGTATAGAGAATTTCCAGCATAGCTCGGACGTCGTCGTGTGTAGCTCGCGCTACTGGGATCGGACTATGCGCACTGCTGTTTTCCTCGCGCGCGCCCGCGCCGCGTCGGCTTTGGTAAACCACACATAATGCCGGTAACGTTATTGCCATCGAGGCATTTACCTCTTGCGAGTGCGCACGCGACATAAATGCGACAGACGGAGACAGTAGATTTTAATAAGCCTCCCCGGCGGGCACTTTGGCAATACCCGGGGAACACCGCGATATTTCACTCGGGACTATCGCGACGGTCGAGAGGGCGAGGGGATACATAGATTTTTTCTCGATTTCGATATTACCAGTGACCACAATCGCGAGTAACGCGACACTGTCTACGGTATATTAGAAGTTACATACATTATTGTAATATATAACCCTGTTTGTGTTTTATAAGCGGTGAATATTGTCCATTTTCATCGAGTAACGATTAGAGTGAATTTTGTCTCATTATTGCACGTTTTTAACGCGATGATTATCGTAACGGGACATTTCTGTCCCCGTTAAATGGCACGACCGGTAGGGAATTATTTGGTAATTTTTGTTTGTTTTTCAAATCGCGGTAGAAGGGAAAGCTGTCTTCGAAAGCGCGACTCGAGACACACGATCATCGATCGCGTCCATTTCATTTGAGTAAACGTGAATAATATTTTGTTTAATAAAAGATTTCGTTTCATACATGAAAACTCATCGTTATTTTTATCGCGAGATAGAAGCGGTGTGTGGCGCGTTATTTTTATATTTTATTTTCATCTCGGACGGACAGATACGGTCGAGTGTTTAGCAGCGATAACGATCGCGTTTCTTGTCTACGGTGAAGAGAGATGGACTACCTCGATCTCGTGTGGCAGGTGCATTTTGCCCCGTGTTCTCTATTCACGTATACCCGTTCTACGATACTGGGTAACCTCGTAAAAGGATCGGACTATAAAATGGATCTCTACTTTGGGTCGAAGACGCTCGCGATCGCCCGCCCGCGGAGAGAAAGAGAGAGAGAGAGAGAGAGAGAGAGAGAGCCTTACCTTTTATCAATGTTAATTGTTTAAAATTAGAAATTATTTGAATTATTAATTATTATTGTTGTTAATTGTTTTAAGTCGTAGATTAAGAATCTGCAATGAACAATATATGTTTCCATTTGAAAAAAAAAACTAGTTGACCTTGAAACGACCTTGAAAACATAATGCGAATAGCCCCTTCGTAAGTTAAACTTTTTATTCCAAACATTTTTTTTCCGGGATTTAGTATTCGAGATGATCTACGTGCGAATTATTAGTGCCTCACCATGTATAATTTCGTACATTAATTTCCATCCTTGAAATATAAGTAAAAATAATATAGATAATATAGATAATATAATGTAGATAACGAGAAAGTGAATAACAGCTATAAATCATATGGCAATGTAAAGTAATTTGAATATAACGATATCAATTTAATATGAAATCGAGTCATTGACCTGAATTCGAAACGAACAAATTTATCTTCGGGCCAAATGTGACCAAGTATTTACTTTTTGTACGTTATAGCGCTAATATCGGCCGACGTACCTGTTGTATCAATAAATGAAGGCATAGATAACAGTGATTATTTATGCGAAGCGAAGAATTAATTGCCAGAGCTTAGGCTATAAAAACGAAACTCGCCGAGCTCTATCATCAGAAACGAAACTTCTCTCAACACGCAACAACGATCTCAGGTATGTCTCAGTTATTTTTCGCTACTTGGACTTTTTGTGAAATGTTTAGAGTTATAATGTTGTACGTAACAAATATTATAATTTTCAAAACTTCTCATTTTCTCATTTGTCAACGAATCTTATCCATCTCCGAATATTTTAATTAGATTCAACATGGCCAACATAAATTCCCTCATGATCAACATCTTTATATGCGCGTGTGCGTTCGTCGTGGTTCACGGGGACGAATTCGATTGGATCGTAATATCAATAAATATTATTATACCAAATTTGTCATTAACGACCAGCCAAGTCTTTTCTTAATCTCGATCACGCTAGATATTTTCCATAATTTATTTTTCGAAATTCTTCGTACCTCGTGACATATTTCCGAAAATGTCAATATCTCGGTAAAAAATTAATTGTAAACCGATTAATTACGACAGTATATGCATGAGCGTGCATACGTAGACTGAATTTGAATATAATGAGAAATATCGAAGCGATCGACGAAAAAAATACGGCCCGGTTGATACAACATATGTAGTTCGAACATAACGAAGTAAAATGTGTATAATTCTTCGTTAAATATCAGCCGGCTATCGTACCAACCCCGTCGCAGCAATGCAAGACGTTCAACCCGAAATCTCAAGGAGCGTGTGCTGTATGTCGCATTCCATCGATCATTTTATACGTTACTAGTTATAAGATGTCTACGGAGTAAGAAACATTTTATCATCGAGTTTGTATTTGTAGCTGGGGAGGACGACGGATGAATCGGAGGTATGCAACGTACTTCGGTGTTCTCTGTATATAGACGGAACGGGGTTAGTTGAAACCCGGACAAGCGCTGTAGACGGAACGCACTGCGGCCCATCACATGTAAGTATCGTGGACGTCGCTCTCGATCCATTTTCCATAGGAATTAAACGATAGAAAAGGATTATCGAATTGCTTGAATATCGTTCAATGCTACTGTTTTTATGTTCTAGGTTTGCCGGAACAAGGAATGCACGCTAGTCCCACTTGATAAACTTCCACAAATGAATTATTACGCTGAGTACAGATGCACCAACGATTGGTAACCACCTTCCAACTACGACGCAGAGTGTCCGAGGATTGTGATTATTCATAAGAACTCTCTTCTCTTCGTAGATGCTATTTTTTGTTTTTCAACAAACCTTCTCAATAGTTTCGATGAATTTTATACCATTAATTTTGTGAATGGTAAATGGCGTAATGGTGATGGTGGCACAAAAGGTGTTGTTAATAAAGGTGGCATAATTTGAGTCTAAAGTGTTTTCATTTCAAATTTTAATCAGATATATAAAGTCGGTTACAAAAATATTCGGACACCAGCATAGAGATGCTTTTTCCCTTCTCTATTTCAACCATATGTTCGAAGAACCATGAAATTATGTTATGGTATATCGGAACGTACTGTTCAGGTAACGTGAACGCAAAAAATAATAATTTCGTACGTACGATTGAGAGTAAAGTCAAATATTATATACTGGGGCATAGTATGCCCCAGTCATAAGTTGATCTCTTCTTCCCGGTCATCGAAACAAGACATCTTCGTATATGTCGTTGCCTTATATACCCATCTTCTCTCCCCTTCTCTGTACTTTTACTAACTTTTCCCTTTTCTTATAAGTTGGTCGTGTCAACCAATCAACTGGTTTCGGTGTATTGCCGTGCGCACAATTATTTCTTTATCTTTTCTTTTTCTTTTTCGCGCCTCTATACGCACATCGGGAACAATCTAGTGGGGGTATGAGACGTTACACGAGTTAATACAGAAGTGCCGAAAAATTCGCGATTCGACGCTAGGCTGTCATTCACCCGCCGTCGCGATATCGTAAGTGTTTATCTAATTAATAATATCTATCCATCATATGAAACCATAGATTAATTTGCATATAGCGATATCAATTTATACGCACGATACACTTCCGGGATAAACATTGACGGCAAATCGCAACGAGAAAACCAAATATCGGGGCAAACGTGATAAGGTATTCACTTTTTGTACGTCATGTCGATATTTCTGCCCGTGGTAACTATTGTACCGATCAAACATGAGGGCACAGATAGCATTGATAATTTATAGGAGGTAAATAATGAACTTCCGGGGCTTAGGATATAAAAACGAAGCTCGCCGAACTCTATCATCAGAAACTGTATTTCTTCCAACACGCAACAACGATCTCAGGTATGTCTCAGTTATTTTTCGCTACTTGGACTCTTTGTGAAATGTTTAGAGTTATAATGTTGTACGTAACAAATATTATAATTTTCAAAACTTCTCATTTTCTCATTTGTCAACGAATCTTATCCATCTCCGAATATTTTAATTAGATTCAACATGGCCAACATAAATTTCCTCATGATCAACATCTTTATATGCGCGTGTGCGTTCGTCGTGGTTCACGGGGACGAATTCGATTGGATCGTAATATCAATAAATATTATTATACCAAATTTGTCATTAACGACCAGCCAAGTCTTTTCTTAATCTCGATCACGCTAGATATTTTCCATAATTTATTTTTCGAAATTCTTCGTACCTCGTGACATATTTCCGAAAATGTCAATATCTCGGTAAAAAATTAATTGTAAACCGATTAATTACGACAGTATATGCATGAGCGTGCATACGTAGACTGAATTTGAATATAATGAGAAATATCGAAGCGATCGACGAAAAAAATACGGCCCGGTTGATACAACATATGTAGTTCGAACATAACGAAGTAAAATGTGTATAATTCTTCGTTAAATATCAGCCGGCTATCGTACCAACCCCGTCGCAGCAATGCAAGACGTTCAACCCGAAATCTCAAGGAGCGTGTGCTGTATGTCGCATTCCATCGATCATTTTATACGTTACTAGTTATAAGATGTCTACGGAGTAAGAAACATTTTATCATCGAGTTTGTATTTGTAGCTGGGGAAGACGACGGATGAATCGGAGGTATGCAACGTACTTCGGTGTTCTCTGTATATAGACGGAACGGGGTTCGTTGAAACCCGGACAAGCGCTGTAGACGGAACGCACTGCGGCCCATCACATGTAAGTATCGTGGACGTCGCTCTCGATCCATTTTCCATAGGAATTAAACGATAGAAAAGGATTATCGAATTGCTTGAATATCGTTCAATGCTACTGTTTTTATGTTCTAGGTTTGCCGGAACAAGGAATGCACGCTAGTCCCACTTGATAAACTTCCACAAATGAATTATTACGCTGAGTACAGATGCACCAACGATTGGTAACCACCTTCCAACTACGACGCAGAGTGTCCGAGGATTGTGATTATTCATAAGAACTCTCTTCTCTTCGTAGATGCTATTTTTTGTTTTTCAACAAACCTTCTCAATAGTTTCGATTAATGTTATACCATTAATTTTGTGAATGGTAAATTGGCGTAATGGTGATGGTGAAACAAAAGGTGTTGTTAATAAAGGTGGCATAATTTAAGTCTAAAGTGTTTTCATTTCAATTTTCAATCAGATGTATGAAGTCGGTTACGAAAATATTCGGACTCCAGCATAGAGATGCTTATTCTCTTCTCTATTTCAACCAAATGTTCAAAGAACAAATAATTATTTTTGTTGTGTTTTATTTGGATGACCTCGATCGCTTTTTTTGTTATTCTCTGTGGATTTATACCCTTCCTGCTGTTCTTCGTTCGATAAGCAATTTATTAAACCACCACCTAGCAAACCACGTTTTAAAAACCTACTACTACCGGGATCCCGATATTAGACGCCAATATCGAAACTTCCCGGTCCTAGAAACAAAGCTTCCCGATCCGGAAGCTGGATTTTCCCATGTATCAAAAACAGTTTGTATAGAAAAATTCACATTTTCGATCATTTTTTTCTCTGGAATTAGGTCGATAAGCAACATTGAAATTTTATAGAGTGAATAAATATATTAATAAGAAAGACATATAAAATTTGCATGCCAATCTTCTGGACTATCGATTTCGATAGGACTACCTTAAGGGGTTAGGCCCAGTCAGCGCCGTGAAAAAATAAGTATTTTCAATCATTTTTTTGCAGTAGTTAAACTTCCTAGAGAAAAAAAACACAAAGTTATTAAGTTACGTTTTAATTTTATTTGACAAAAACAAAAAAAAAGCATTCAGAAAAAACATACAGTTACCACGCCACGATGATATCAAGACCCAAGTGTATCGTAGATATTAAACAAACATTCAATAAATGGGTCACCCATTACGTCGTCGACATTACCACTTTACTTCCACCATACTCACCTTAACATTTTCCCTTTTTTTATAGGTTGGTCGTGTCGTGACCTCCCACCAATCAGTTCATTTCGAAGTGGTGACGTACACACTATTATTTCGTTTCCTTTTCGGGCCTCTATCCGCACAGCGGAGAGAACTTGGTGGGGGCATAAGACGGTGTATGTGTCAATACAGACGTGGCGGAAAATACACGATTCGACGCTAGGCTCTCTTTCATACGTTTTGGCGATACCGTAAGTATTTTTTCTAATCAATTACTATAGCTATAAACCATGCAAAAATAAATATACATTTGAATATGATAATAACAAGTTCTATGCACGATACACTTGCGAGAAATCGAAATTTGGCGGCACATGTGAGCAAATATTTAATTTTCGTAAGATATCATTGATGATTTATGCTAAGCAAATAATTAATTTCCGGGGCTTAGAATATAAAAACGAAGGTCGCCCGAGCTCTATCATAAGAAACTGAACTTCTTCCAACATACAGCAATTAACTCAGGTACGTCTCGGTTATTTTTCGATACTTCGACTTTTCGTAAAATGCTTAGATTTATGATATTGTGCACAACTATATCAATTGTCAAAAGTTCATTAGATTCAACATGGCCAAGATAAATTCCCTCATAATCAACATCTTTATATGCGCGTGTGCATTCGTCGTGGTTCACGGGGAAGATTTCGATTGGATCGTAATATCAATAAATTATACCGAATGTGTCATTAACGATCAATCAAGCCTTTTCCTACTCTCGATCACGCTAGATATTTTTCATAATTTACTTTTCAATATTCCTCGAATATTGTGAAATATTTCCGAAAATATCAATATCCATCTCAATAAAATATATATCGATCGATTACAACTGTCTATGCGTGATTGAATTTGAATATAATGACAAATATCGAAGCGATCGACGAAATAAATACGGCTCGGTTGATAAAAAATATGTAGTTCGAACATAACGAAGTAAAATGTGTATAATTTTTCGTTAAATATCAGCCGGCCACGGTACTGACCCCGACGGAACAATGCAAGCAGGCTAACGAGCAGCATCGAGGATCTTGTTCTGTATGTTGCATTCCATCAATCATTTTACATGTTACTAACAAGGCTACGGAGTGGAAAAGATTTGTTCATCGAGTTTGTATTTTTAGATGCGGCGCTCTCAACCGTACATATGCCAGAATCTTCACTGCGCTATACCAGCCCAGTATGGCACCCACCTCAGACTATCCTTAGCAACCGCTAAAGATGGCACGATCTGCGGGGAATCACATGTAAGTATCGTGGATGTCGCTCTCGATCCATTTTCCATAATAATCAACCAGTGGAAAATGATTATGGGATTGTTTGAATATTATTCGCTGCTACTGTTTTTATGTTCTAGGTTTGCCGGGGCGATAAATGCATGAAAGTCCCAACTGACAAACTTCCGAAAGAGGAAGGTTCAAAACAAGTGTTCAGATGCGAATTTCTGTGATAATCATCTTCCAACCACATCGCACAGTGTCCGAGGCTTGTGATTATTCATAAGAACTCTCTTCTCTTCGTAGATGCTATTTTTTGTTTTTCAACAAACCTTCTCAATAGTTTCGATGAATTTTATACCATTAATTTTGTGAATGGTAAATTGCGTAATGGTGATGGTAGCACAAAAGGTGTTGTTAATAAAGGTGGCATAATTTGAGTCTAAAGTGTTTTCATTTCAAATTTTAATCAGATATATAAAGTCGGTTACAAAAATATTCGGACTCCAGCATAGAGATGCTTTTTCCCTTCTCTATTTCAACCATATGTTCGAAGAACCATAAAATTATGTTATGGTATATCGGAACGTACTGTTCAGGTAACATGAACGCAAAAAATAATAATTTCGTACGTACGATTGAGAGTAAAGTCAAATATTATATAATGTTACCTTTCTTGTTACTTCTGACTGGGGCATAGTATGCCCCAGTCATAAGTTGATCTCTTCTTCCCGGTCATCGAAACAAGACATCTTCGTATATGTCGTTGCCTTATATACCCATCTTCTCTCCCCTTCTCTGTACTTTTACTAACTTTTCCCTTTTCTTATAAGTTGGTCGTGTCAACCAATCAACTGGTTTCGGTGTATTGCCGTGCGCACAATTATTTCTTTATCTTTTCTTTTTCTTTTTCGCGCCTCTATACGCACATCGGGAACAATCTAGTGGGGGTATGAGACGTTACACGAGTTAATACAGAAGTGCCGAAAAATTCACGATTCGACGCTAGGCTGTCATTCACGCGCCGTCGCGATATCGTAAGTGTTTATCTAATTAATAATATCTATCCATCATATGAAACCATAGATTAATTTGCATATAGCGATATCAATTTATACGCACGATACACTTCCGGGATAAACATTGACGGCAAATCGAAACGAGAAAACCAAATATCGGGGCAAACGTGATAAGGTATTCACTTTTTGTACGTCATGTCGATATTTCTGCCCGTGGTAACTATTGTACCGATCAAACATGAGGGCACAGATAGCATTGATAATTTATAGGAGGTAAATAATGAACTTCCGGGGCTTAGGATATAAAAACGAAGCTCGCCGAACTCTATCATCAGAAACTGTATTTCTTCCAACACGCAACAACGATCTCAGGTATGTCTCAGTTATTTTTCGCTACTTGGACTCTTTGTGAAATGTTTAGAGTTATAATGTTGTACGTAACAAATATTATAATTTTCAAAACTTCTCATTTTCTCATTTGTCAACGAATCTTATCCATCTCCGAATATTTTAATTAGATTCAACATGGCCAACATAAATTCCCTCATGATCAACATCTTTATATGCGCGTGTGCGTTCGTCGTGGTTCACGGGGACGAATTCGATTGGATCGTAATATCAATAAATATTATTATACCAAATTTGTCATTAACGACCAGCCAAGTCTTTTCTTAATCTCGATCACGCTAGATATTTTGCATAATTTATTTTTCGAAATTCTTCGTACCTCGTGAAATATCTATCTCAATAAAATATAATCGATCGATCGATTGCAACAGTGCATGCGTGAGCGTGTATACGGAACTGAATTTGCTTATAATGACAAATATCAAAGCGATCAGCGAAAAAAAGACGGCTCGGTTGATGCAGAATGGTTCGAACGTAACAAAGTAAAATGTGTGCAATTCTTCGTTAAATATCAGCCGGCTACTGTACCATCCCCGGGGGAACAATGCAAGCAGGCCTCCCGATGTTCCAAGGATTTTCAGTTGTATGTCGCATTATATCGATCATTTTATACGTCACTAAGAAGTCTGCGGCGTAGGAAACATTTTGTAATCGCGTTTGTGTTTTTAGATGGCGCGGGACGAATGGAGCGCACTTATGCAAGCATCTTCCGTGTGGTTTTTTTTCCAAAGATGACACTTATCCAACCTTTATCAAGGCTGCACCGGCAACGATCTGCGGCTTATCACATGTAAGTATCGTGGATGTCGCTTTCGATCAAATTTCCATAGGAATTAAACGGTCGAAAAGGATTATGGGATTGCTTGAATATCGTTCGATGCTATTGTTTTTATGTTTTAGGTTTGCTGGGGCAGTGAATGCGTGAAAGTCCCAGCTGAGAAACTTCCGAAAGAGATATTTACAAACACTCATCCCGACTGCAGCAAGACATCATAACCGCCCTCCAACCACACCGCAGAGTGTCCGAGGCTTGTGATAATTCATAAGAACTCTCTTCCCTTTATAGGAGCTATTTTTTTCAACAAACCTTCTCAATAGTTTCGATTAATTTTATACTATTAATTTTGTCAATGGTAAATGGAATAAGGTATTGTTAATAAAGGTGTCATAATTTGAGTCTAAAGTGTTTTCGTTTCAATTTTAAATTGGTATCAAACGGTATTAGACGCCAATACTGGTATTGGGATACATCCGGTATTGCATGGCCTAGTAAATCCGCGTAATTAGGCGTAGGAGCGTTCTATGAACCTCCCGCGGTTTAAGTTTTTTTTTTTCTTCTTTATTTCGTTTCTTCACGTCGCAAGGGCCTTCATTCGAATAATTCGAACGACCGTAAATTTAATTAATATTGTTATTTACCAAGCTTCTTAATGAGGAAAGTTCGACCGACTCCCTCCCGTGGCTAGCGAAGCGTTTATTTTTTTCCAACGCGATGAGAAATTAGATAAAACCGTCGCTTCTGCTTTCCATTGGATTTCAGAACATTTCGAGTCTCCCTAATTTGTTAAAAAACTTATCGACGCTCCGAAAATTCATTCCTATTAACTTTTTAATATACGGTAAAAATTTGTTTCGTTAATCAGCAATTAACCATCGTTTGAAACATCCCACTGAACGAAACTTTGAATTTTGTTATTTTATCAGCGAGATCTTTTTAACGACACGCTCGACTAATGCTTGAAAAAAAAAACTGTTTTTTAATTTGATTTATACGTTTCTGCTTTTTTTTCGAGACGCTTAAAATTTTTGAGTGACGCGATCCGTCTACCGATAAATTAATTTTTCTTTCCTCGTCGCGTCCCGAACTCCAAGCTCGTATTCCCCTGCTGTCCGTACACCCTCGCCCTCGATAACGGGTAACGAAAAAATGATTGGTGAGGGTGAAGGTGGAAGATCGGTAGATCGAGCGAGAGGAGGAACGAGCGAAGGAGCGAATCGACTTTGGCCACGCACGCTGACGTGACCGTTTCGTGTCTGGCAGGTGCAACGCGTCATATAACCATCACGCCAAAAACGACGGCTAGCCCTATAGCTATAAGCGCATAACGCGGTGCGTTCCGGCGAAGAAAACGCATCTACACGAGTGTCGGGGGCCTCGTGCGAGCCACCAGTCGATCAACGGGTAAGGAAGTAGGAGGGAAGTTTAAAAAAAGAAAAGAAAAGGAAACCGATGAAAAAAAAGAAAGTTAGAAAGAAAGAAAGGAAGAAATTGAGAGGGCGGCGAAGGAGAAACACAAGTTTCTTATGGCACACGTAAGGTTTTTAATACGTACGTTGAAGTATCTCGCGTGAGCCGGCGCCTCTCTTTCGACTTCGCCCTTTCTCTCTCTCGCTCTCTCGCTCTCTCGTTCTCTCGAGCGAGCGAGATAGCTTTCCGTGTCACACCGCGTGTGTCCCGAGACATCGGACAGAGATCGAGAGAGAGAGAGAGAGACAGAGAGAGAGAGAGAGAGAGAGAGAGAGAGAGAGAGAGAGAGAGAGAGAGAGAGAGAGAGAGAGAGAGAGAGAGAGAGAGAGAGAGAGCCTTCTCGGCAGTGGTCCCACCTGCAGCGAGAGACTCCCTATCTCACGTGTCCCTCGAGCGCATTAATTATCACGAAGGTAAAATACTTCGAGAACGACAAAACGAGAAAAAGAGAGAGAGAGAGAAAGACATAAGGTCGAGGTAAGAGGAGAAACAGTCTCATCAAACAAATAGCCATTTTAGATAATGAGCGAGAAATTAGTCACCATAATACCCTGGGAAAGGTCTGTTTTATTTATAAATTGTACATAAATTTGCATTTTTGAAAATATATATATATATATTTTACGACGGTGGTTTAACTATATTTTCCTAATTCTTTTATAATTTAAAGAAAAAAACAGAATTCCATGAGTTACAAGATTGATCAGAGCCCCCACGTGTTATAGGATCGTGTCAATGCAGAAAATTGCCATCCGATTAAAAGGAAAAAAATTAAAAAATTAAATGTCTAAATAAAAATAAGATAATCGATAACTGTAAATGAGGGCGTTTTCGACACTAGCAAAAGTCGTCCTAGCCCTGATCTGTATTTTGTCTCGATATATCCCAGAGAATAAAATCTTTAATCGAAGCACCGATTATCCGTGCTTTTCCCATAATTATTCTCGCTTCTCGTATCACACAAATACGCGTAACCGCGCATCGTCGTGATTTCTCAAGGCGATATTACACTTGTGTTATTCGTAGCGGTGCAAACGGATCGACGGCTGCGTGCGCGCGTTTTATCAGAGGGTGGAGAGAAAGAGAAAGAGACAGAGAGAAAGAGAGAGAGAAAGAGAGAGAGAGAGAGAGAGAGAGAGAGAGAGAGAGAGAGAGAGAGAGAGAGAGAGAGAGAGAGAGAGAGATCCAAGTTCCCCCATATAATTTATCACCACGCCCAGCGAGATCTTAATACGAATCACTTATCGACAGTACATGGAATATACGGTACCGAAATGAGTGTACACACACTTCTACCGTGTCGTACGTTATAGCGCGGCACGACACACGCACTTACGCACACACGTGGTGTGCTCGCTCTCGCGCTCGACTAATAACCGCCGTGAGTAATTAAGGAGAGCAAAATGCGCCTTGCGAGAAACGAAGGAAGTCGAGAGACCGTTCCTTTTTCCTGTAACTAGTACCCCTCGATCTTTAAAGGATATATATGTATATATATATATATATATATACATAAATAACACACGCGTGTAAAAATTTTCCTCGAGACGCGAGATACACGTGGAAAATTCTGCCCAGCGACCCAGCAATTTAGAAAACTATCGATGGAACTTCGCGAGTTTAATAGCCGCCTGCATATCGACATGAATATATATATATATGTATATATATATATATCTATAGATAAATATGTCTATATATTTTATATTCACTTCTCGCCGTTCCGATGTTCGTACATAGTCCAAGATTATAACGTGCGGCAGGTGTACACTCGTTTGTTTATCGTCGAGCTAATTCCACGTTCACCGATACCACAGACTGCTTTTTGATATGGAAAAGTGTTGTATCTCTCTCTCTCTCTCTCTCTCTCTCTCTCTCTCTCGCTCTCGCATCACGAATCTGATACAGTTTTTCTGTTTTCGAATCTACGAGAAGGTTAGTAGGAAGATCACATGATCCGTTCTTTTTTTGTTCGCGTTCGGGGCTGAATGAAAACGCACATGTGGGCTCGAGCCATGAATCTTTGGGGTCCGTTACAAGAAGATGGATAATTGTTGGACTCGTATCAACCCTTGTTAATATCGTTATTATCTATCGAGACTCGAAAAATTTGACATTTATCCGATAACCAGGGTAGGAGGCTGAACACTTTTTGTAAGAAAAAAAAACATGTGAATCTTCGCGAATGGAGGATCGAGGGTCCTGAATTAATATTGACGGAGAAAGCCATGGTCGATGCATGAAACGCGCGCGGCTTAAACGTTTTACCCTTTTGGGACTTTTTTTTTCTTCGCCCCAACTTGCATATCCCCCTCGCAGCATATATCGCAACAGCAGCGAGCACCAAGATCAGCAGGACCACACACCGGTAGCGTTCAATTTATATTTTGGGCGGAGTTTTGCCCGTTATTTATCGCCTTGGTGCGTATACTGCAACGCGTATAACGCACTGTTGCGCAAAATTGTTCAGGACGCGATTGACGACGCTGCATTTATAGCCGCGTGCTAGCTACGAGCGAATCGCACCCGAGCCTTGCGATAACGTCGCTTCTACCACGTAAATTAGAGCGTTTCGTATATTATACCGAGGTTGTATCGGTAAGCGAGTAAAAAAATTTTGGACTCGGGAACTCTCGTGAATCTCGTCGAGAATCATATTTTCTCACGACCTGACGATTTTTTTTTCTGAATCGTTTTATATTTCATCGGTCTTGGATCTCGAGGTAATTCTAATTGATTGAATAATATCGCGAGGAAACGACGTTGATTAATCGCGAATCGCGAAGTTATTTTGGCCGATTTTCATCGCACGGAGGGAACGAATTACCTGCGTATAAACATCGACGTAATATTTCCGTGGTTTTATCTCGCGACGATTATTTCGAACCCGTTGACACGCAACGATTCGCAATTATAATTGAAACTTCGAATGAACAAAAAGAAGAAAAAAAACATTCTCGAGGTTCATAAATTGTTGCAATCAAGAGCAATTATGCTCGTACGAAAGGAGGTGGAAGATCGTCGATGGCGATGCGAGTGAATCAAGACGAAAAAATCGTCCAATTTGCGCGAATTAAAAATTCGTTCAATTTGCGCGAATTCAAATTCGTCCAATTTGCTCGACGATTTCCTCGTTCGCGATCGCCCCAGAGTTCATAATATCGGAGACTTTACGAACAAGCTCGAAACGTTTTTCTTTTCTTTTTTTATTCGAATTTTCTTTCTCTTCTTTAAATTCAAAAATCATATCGAGGAAGATCCCGTGAGATTGCTCGAGGGGGAGCGCGATCGCGTCACGCACGAATGGAAGAAATATAACGAGAAAGTCGGAGAAACCCCCCGCGGTTTCGTACGGAAAAATCGCATAATAACGTTGTTTTTTTTGCTGTTCCGGGTGACGACGCGGATCGTCGCGTACGTCGCGGATTCTTCGATGTCTTCTCGTGGCGTACTCGAGTGGAAGAAACGAAAGAAAAAAAGTGCCCCGGTACGTCCCGGGACGCGACGAAGACGATGACGTCCTTCCCGTTCGTTCGTTCGTCGCGAGATCGCGATGAGTTTCTTCGCTCTTCTCTCTTGGGCGAAGAAACGAGCGAGCCACGCGTCTCGGATTCGCTCTCGCTCTCTCTCTCTCTTTTTCTCTTTTTCTCTCTTTCTCTCGTCCTATTAAGGACATGTATGATTCGTGTGCACAACGCGTTCTCACACCATTACCAGTAAAGATGCAACGAGGACTTTGCGAATACCCGTCCGTGTCGCATCATTGCCAGGGCTGTCCTCGCCATCGCGAGGCAAACGTTTTTTCGCTTAATTCGCCCTCGTCCCCCTCCCTCACAACTTTTTAACGAGGACGATAATTCGCAGGATCGTCCGGTTTAATTTTTTACGTTTCCTTTTTATAAAGATCGTCGTCACCTCGTTTTGCATATTTTCCACATCTTTTTCCATAACACATTCGAGCGCGACAACAGCTGCGTTAAAGAACTTCCCACGTGTAATACTCATCGTTTACCTTCCATAATTTTTGATAACGATCGATAACTTTTTATTCCGTATTCTTTTTTATCTGGTCGCAGAATTTTCCTTTTTTAAAAATTTAAAGTTGTTCAATTATTACGAAATTTTCGTCGATCGAAAATTCGATTTTGGGTCGATTTTCTAGTGAAAATAGGATTCCGCTTGAGAAATAATGTTTAAACGGTAAACGAACGGCGCATTCATCCTTGACTATAATTCTTCGTTCAGCATGAACCGTTATTCATCGATGTTTCTTCGAGGATGACAGCTTCGATTTTATGGAATATTCCGTATTGTCGGGGACTCGCGATATATCGAATTGGCCGCACATCGACTTCCTCTCGGCTCTCGAGTTGCAACAATGGACTCTTTAACCGTTTGTCTCTTCTCTCTCTCTCTCTCTCTCTCTCTCTCTCTCTCTCTCTCTCTCTCTCTCTCTCTCTCATGTGCGTGTGTCTGTGTGTGCATGAAATCGTGAAACACCTGCCAACCGGCAGCGGCACGGTGGCGTCGGCGTCGGTGATCGCCGATCGTATGGTCTTCGACCCATCGTCTCTCGTTCGTCATTCGCAGACGTTCTGTACGCGTATGTGCCGTATCGTGGTACGAACGAAATGAAAAAGAAAAATCGAGAAGCAAAGAAACAACGACAAAAAGAAAAAAGAAAAAAAAACATCAACATAGTCAGAACGCAAGACAGTCTCACCGGCACACGGCATGTTCTCTCTGAAAGATTTGCCCGGTTGTCGTCGTCCTCGTTCCATCCGTCAAGAGTCGATCTTACATTGCGAAAGTCCGTCCCCGTTCCTACGAAGTTCTCGCTACCCATGCCCGGTTTCCTATCGGTATTTCGCGTCGCGAGTTTGTCTCGCTTCCCCAGCCCCGGACCAGAACGGCATCTGGCTACGAAACGTACGAACTCGACGTGCGCGGAGCACACGTGGCATACCGACATTCCGCGCACCTTCTCGTCCACCAAAGAGTAATTATTCTTGCGATATCGGATATCGCCTTCGGTAGGTACGAGAATATCCGATCGAAAAGAATTTTAAAAAAGACACCACCGTCCATCGATTATTCATCGAACGACTTCGGTATATAATTAAGACGAGAAATTTTTCAAATCGCACGGATACCGCGCGAATATTCGAGTCTACGAAAGAGCGAGAATCGTTCGGTCTGTCATTCGACCGTTTTCTTTGTTTTTTTTTTCGGTTTATTTGCCATCGCGGATTTAATCGACCACGAAACCAAAAAATTCACAGTTCGATTAATTTTCATAAACGCTTCGACGTCGCGCGACGTACCTACACCACTAGGTATATTCGTGTAACGTATTCCGAATTTTTCCAATTCTCGGATCGACGAATTCATCAGGAGGGAAATTCTATCATGCCGTGATGAGAGACTAATTGCCAATCCTCGCGAGCCCGTGCGTACGTATACGCGTGTATTAAAGCACGTGATCGCGCGCTAGCTATCGTCGATCCCGTATCGTCGCATACACGTGGTCATTGCCGTAATCGCGCGGGGGTAGCTTTCGCAGCATCGCGGAAAATACATCGGACGATGGATAATGCGACCCACACACAGATGCGAGAGAACGATAGTGGTTGACTCTGTACGCAGGCACGACGTATTTATCCGCGGTATGATCCGAGTTCGAACGTTGATATATCTATATATTATAGGTATACGTATTTATAGGGAAGCACGTTGTAGACGTGTCCCTATTACATCACACGATATAGTTAATACGCACGAAGATCCGACTGATGAGATACATAAGCGCGGAGACGAGGGAGAGAGAGAGAGAGAGGGAGAGAGAGAGACCGGTAATAATGTAACTCAATTAATCCAGCGATTAGCATGAATCTAATGCAACGCGAGATAATCCCCTCGCGGTCCAATTATTTCTCATCGCTAAACCAATTTCACCTTCTCCTCCTTCTCCTTCTCCTAACGCACCAATCGCACGCACGATTACCCGAAAATTATGGTCCAGATTATGTATTTAATTTCTCAATTTCGATCGTACCGATACGCAACCTCTTATCTTTCGTTATCACGCGAGATATACGCGGGGAAAGAAAAGATCGCGGGAAGAGAAAGAACGAGGCTCGCTTTGTAAAGATTATTTATATATATATATATATTGCGTATGTAGGCATACGAGCGTGCCTAGGGACTCTGGATAAGATCTAAAACGACCGGATGATAATCCGCGGCGGTATCGATCCACGATCTGCGATCGAACGAGAACGGGGGAAGGGTAGCGTACGCGCGCGCGCGCGCGAGTTACAGGATCGTTACGAAACAATAGCGAGCTTTAATGGATCGTCGAGGGCTTATAAGCGGAAGAGGAATCGATCCGCAGGTGCGAAAGGAAATGATCCTTTGCTTCCTGATGATAAAACCCCGATCGACGATCTCGAGCTTTTTTTTTATATCAATTGCACGATTTTTTGTTCGTTATCGGATGGATAAATGAAATTCGATAAAATCGTCGGATCGGCCGATATATTTTCAACCGGGAACTAAAGAGATATCTTGACTCCGGGCAAATGGGGCAAAATATAGCTAATGGCGATATATTTTTAAGTGTCTAGCCGTTAATACTCGTGGTTTAGACAGTCCGAAAGAGAGAGAGAGAGAGAGAGAGAGAGAGAAAAAAACAAGTGACACGTAAGTGTCCAATATATATTTTTTAATATTCGTTAACGGTCGCTGCCACCATTTATATAGCAATGCTCCGTGTTCGGTGGCTTTTTAAAGTTCCTTTTTTCTTTGTTTTTTTTTTTTGTGACGATCGTGAAAGTATCGGCTCACGGCTATATAAGCATTAACTTATCCGGTGCGAGATCGTAATACGGTGTGTGCGAGGGCGAACGGCTGTAAAAGGCTCGCTATGTTATAACTATATATATATATATATATATATATATATATATATATATCTGTTGCTAGCTGCCGGTGCAATGGGCTTATTCACTGGCATCAGCGGTGCGGTCTCAGATATAGTGTACCTGCGGTTCGTAATTACCGGAATTGGCACGCTCCTCCCGCGGTCCGCACACTTCCTTCTCTCTTTCTTCAGCCACTACAGCCAAGTTTTATACCCGTATCGTTTTTCTTATTTCTCTTTTTCTTCTTTCACGCTCGATCTCTTTCTTACGTACGAGAAAAATCGATTTCCCCTCATTTCGACGCTTTAATATTGCCTCTCGTTTTACAATTATCCTAATGCCCGCGCGAAACTGCGCGATATTATACACCTACGGTTCGAAATCATATTTTCCGTATCATTCTCACGTACATATGGATCATTTTAATTCCCCGCGGAGCCGTGATCGATACTACGCGAAACATTTTCGATTGATTTAACGGAGAGTTTCGACATAACCTACGTAAGATAATTTCGTAAAATTGAGAAACTTACTCGGGCGTTGAATGGAAAAATTTTTGTCGTTAATCGTGAACAACGATAATCGTTATTCGCGATATATTTCACGATACGAAAGTACGAAATAAATGACGTATCGTACGGGCGTGTATATCTTCGGGAAATTACGATTGCACAACCATAAGCGTATTATTATCGAGCGTGAGTGTTATTTTCGGTGGCAATACTTTACTTTTAATTACTCCACGGTGCGGTGGAGTGTCCCGCGCACTCTCGCAATCACCACCGTGCCACTCGCCCCATCTTCTTCCTCGTGTCTCGTGCGTCTTTCTCATCCGACTAACTTATACCCATCTCGTTCGTTTAACTCTTCGTGAGTCACGCTCTCGTTAAGGGAGCGAGGGAGAAAGAAGAAGATTCGCAACTGGCTTATAGCAAACCGTACGAGAGAGAGAGAGAAAAAAAAAGAGAGAGAGAGAGAGAGAGAGAGAAGCGCCAACTTCTCTGTATGTTCACTTTGGCGTTTGTACCTACATATTACTGGTTATTCACATATATACGTATGGTATATAACTATGGTAGGTACGTAGGGACCTTATGCTATATACAGTATGTGTTTCTCTCTCTCTCTCTCTCTCTCTCTCTCTCTCTCTCTCGCAGCTTCTGCACATCTCTCGACGGTGGTGGCGGCGGCGACGTTGGTGCGCTTCTAAAATAAGCCTACAGTCGAATAACTTGGCAAGAGAGGGAGAGCGAGAGAGAAGGAAAGAAAGGGCGAGACAGAGGGGAGAGAGCGAGAGAGATGTGTATGCAGCGAAGATGGAACGAGAGAAACGAGAAGATCTCGTCGCCGGGACGCGTATACGCACAATCCGGTATCAGGTGCGTACGCAGTGCGTCATCCCGATAGGATCTCAAACTTCTCGTCGTCGTTGTCGTTGTCGTCGTCGTCGTCGTCGTCGTCGTGAAGAGGTGCATCTTGCATCCCGCGATCCGTTCTCTCTCTCTCTCTCTCTCTCTCTCTCTCTCTCTCTCTCTCTCTCTCTCTCTCTCTCTCGCTCTTTCACTCTTGCGGTGGATCGTCGTTGGCGAATATTCCGCCCACTTGAAGCACCGTCGATGGTTATAGTGGCGGGGCAAATGCATTACGACTGTGCAACGTGCCTGTCTGTGTGTATTCGCATGCAGTTAAACTCTCGCTTCGCGTATGTACGTACTCGTATATACCGTATATACGTTAGTATTCGTGGCAAGACGCATTTCGATCGCCATTTTCGTTCGCTAAATACGAGGTAGAGATAATAATTTTCAAGCGAACCGACGAGAGCCAGCCATATAACGGCCACTCTGCCAGAAGGACAGCTATATACTAACCACTGCAGATCCGTTTTTCTTCTCCCTCCCCCACATTCGCCTACCCCACCATCCCGCAACAGTTTGAAATATACTCTCCCGTACCGCAAAACGCCTCTTCTTCTTCCTCCTCGGTTTCCATTCGTTCGATATATATATATATATATATATATATATATATATATATATATATACGTCGCACGTATACATATGTATACAAGTATTTATACGGCTGTTATGCCGACTATCCTCAAATTCTGATTGATATTCCAACATTTATAGATGAAAGTCGGTGCCAACGATTATTTTTAGGGAGTTAATAAAATCGTCATCGGTTACGTATGTATAGCCAGGGACGTTACGGGACGAAGATACGAGATAACGCGAGAGCGAAAGGGTTTTTTTTTCTCTCGAATCACCAACTCGTTGGATGAATATTAATTCAATAGCGTTGATTAATTGTGTATTTAATAAATCAGGATTAATTTGACAATGTATCATTCCTACCCCATCGCTGTAACCTCCTTGGTATACATGCGAATAATTAAATTTTCAATTTAACGATACTGAAATATTAATTAACAAATTGTAATTGCTACGTCACGTTTGAAAATTTCTCATATTTACACCAGTTTTCCACCTTGCCGGGTGTGCAGAGATGGCGGAGATTGCTTGATGGCTTGTAATACTATAAAACGAACGATCTAAATTACACGCGAGTGTGCAGGAGTGTGTACGAGAGGCGCGAGCGTTATTACGGAGAGACCGGAAGCCTCGCTCCCCCCTCTCTCACTCTCTCTCGCTCTCTCTCACTTTGCGCATGCCCCTATAAGAGTGTATTTACAAGCTACTGGCGAACTAGCTGATTTTGCTCCTGGTGGCTCTATCGAATTTAAAGCCAATATTCTAATGCCGGTAGCCACCACCATCAGGAGTACATAGCGAGTGAGCAGGATAACGGGGTACGTTACCACGCCGGTAATCGCTCGACGTACATCTCTCTCTCTCTCTCTCTCTCTCTCTTTCTCTCTCTCCCTCTCTCTCTCTCTACCTTTCTTTCGCTCTATCAGATCTCGATATATGATGGGCGTTCGGTCGACTAACGCAATATATCGGAGTCGGGGCAAAAGCTGGTATAATGTTGCGAGAAGTGCGTGAGGTACGTACGCTCGTCGATATTTATATCTCTCTCTCTCTCTTTCTCTCTCTCTCTCTTTCTCTCTCTCTCTCTCTCTCTCTCTCTATATATATATATATATATATATATATATATATATATAGAGAGAGAGAGAGAGAGAGATACATATTGTACACGTTGCACTGGTACATTGCCTCTATCGCGCCGTGAGGCTGATCAGCACCGTCAGCACCACAGATCAAACTTTCGATATCGATCATCGATGCAATATATATATATATATATTTAAACAAAATATGTATATATATATATATATATATATGACGAGAGGCGATCAGGAGTATGCGTATAACTATTGAATGCTGCGGTTAAACCGCAGCACTGGCAACTCATGCTGTAGTTCAGCTTGCGGAATACATATTATATGCGTACTCGAGCTTTGAAAAAAGAGCGAGATTGGGAATACACGCGATGGTGGCGCGAGCGTTCGCGCATCGCAATCATCGCACGGAGTCAAGGAGATAGGGAAAGATAAATGATACAGTAATTGGCAGTAAAAGATATTACCGTTATCGCAAATAAAGTTAAACTCCCAATTTCGATCGATTTTTTTCACGAGAGAAGCGGATACGTTCAAATAAAAATTTCATAAAATAAAACGAGATAAATATCGTCGCGGTGAAATTCACTGAAACGAAAGCTCATCGAGGTTATTTTAATTTAATAAATTTTCGATTTGTATACAATTATTTTAAATGTAATTTGAAAAAAATGCAAATTAATTGCTTCAAATTAATGGATATAGATTCTTATCGTTTGTTTCTTTTCAATGTTTTTTCGCTATGCCTCGTTTGCTGTCGAGCGAAACGATGTCAAGAACTGTACCGTTTGAGCGAGTAACATTGTAACTCGAACCGGTGGCGAACGCGAAAGATTTCCTGCTTGAGACGGCCGGAAGGCAAGCTGGTAGCGTACCGGCACTGCCTCTATGTTAGACTTCGCGTGAAACATCGAGATGAAGATGATGACGATGAAAAGAGAGCGCAACGATGCAGGAGTCGGGAACGAGAGAAAAAGAGAGACAAAAGTCGCAGATAATGAACCACGTTCTTTTATTTGTGTAGGTGCTATACAGATATATGCGCTGGTAATAGTAAGAATTTCAGTGTAGAATGAGAGTATATTTGTACACGGACCCACACACTCGCGTATACGAAGCCAGGGAGCGGTGTAGAACGATCGGCTCGTTAGCTACCTGGTACGGAAGGTGTGTACGCGTTCTTCTTCTTTCTCTGCTTCCTCGCCTTCTTCTTTGCCATCATCCTGTCTTGCTGATTCAAGGTCGGTCGCGCGCCAATTTACCATATATATATATATCCATCCCTATGTCTTCTTCTCTTTGCGGGAAGTGGTAGAGACTGCCAGTGTAAGGTGAATAAATTATTACAACTCGCGGTTCGCGGTTCGCGATCGCTCGTCTCGTTCTACTTCGATGGATAATACGAGATGCGGACTAAAGTTTTCGTATCCTGTGATGCTTCTTTTCATCCGACCCTTGGAGTGAGATATAGCGAGAGAACGAATTGGAGAATCCTTCGTTTCCCTCTCTTCATGAAAACAGCGCAAAATCTTCAAGGTCGGGATGAAGATATATAAATATATTATTGTTGAGCTTATGTACGCACCATTACGATTAGCACGGTAATAATTGTAGGCGGAATAACCGCGATGCACATATTAGTTACATATTATAGAAAAAGATACGGAAAGTCGAATGGAGAGGTAAAAAGTCGAAAGACGTAAAATTCGTTGGGAAGTCGCGACACAGTTTTTCGGGTTTTCGCCCATAAGATTGGAACCATCGAACGAATTAACCATGATTTTCGTAATGCGCGGGCAATTTACGATCGAATAACGTTTCAGTGAAACGTTAACAATAACAATTCGTGAAATTTCCGGTATGATTAACGAGAACCGAGATACAGAAGCGCGAAAAGTCCATTTTTCGGGGTTTCGCGTTACCCATCGAAATTAACGGTTTATTGTATTCTGGTGAATTTTAACCGATCTTCAAGCTCTAAGAGTGCATTTCGATCGTAAATTTTCCGTACAACAAGAAAATCACGGTTTCGTTTCTGATGTTTTACATTTTATCGACCTTAAGTGGGAAAATCGTTGTTTCCGGTTTTCTGCGTTTTTCTCCTAGAGTTTTTGAGATATCGGGAAAAATAACATCACAATCTTCATCAGCGAGCAATTTCCGATCGAATCGGACCTTCTGCAATCATCTAACGATAAATTTTTTGTTTCGAATCCCCGAACCACAAAGTAGAAAATTAGGCTCGAAAAATCGACCTTTTTGGATTCGCTTTTTTTTTATACATTCTTAAATTGTATACCGATCGGAAATTGCTCGCTGATCACGAATTCGTGGATAGTTTTTCGTTCGGACGATAATTGATAGGTGAAAAGTCGAAAAAACGTCAAATTTCACAATTTTTGGGGGATTTTCCCTATTAAATTGCAACTATCGAAAGAATCATCATGATTTTGGTAATGTGCGAGAAATTTCCGATGCAAATACAATACACTTTTGCAACCATTTTTGCGAAAAGAAAAATTTACCTCCCCTCGGCCTTTGTTAGCGGACATACCCTTCCAGTTCGTGAAAGCGCAATTTTTAAATCTTCACAATGGCTACAAAAATGTACATATTTGGATAATCCTCGTGCTATTTTGAAACTTTACCCACCAGATACGATGTATTATTATGTAGGAATTCGTCGTATAGAAAAAATCGAAGATACAGCTATCCGAGTAAAATAACGAGATCATAAGACAAGCTCGTACAGGTTGGCCGCGGATTTTCCAATGATAAAATCCACGCACCTACCGGATGAATTCGGATCACCTCGACCCGTTTGCGAGAGAGACGCGATCGCGCGAGCTCTATCTCGCTTTCTCTCGTCGATTTTAATCATTAATTATCGCATAACTGAGCGCGTAATTGCGAACGCGAACGAGAGTGAATACATAGCGAGAGCGTATGCTCTACGTGTGCCCCGAGGCACGCGCACTCGCTCATAATGCACGTATATATCACAAGAGGAGCTTGCCATATTGCCGGAATTTATGAATTTTTATCCTAAACTTTCACACTCCGGTGAATTGACCCACATTTTTTGGTAATCTTTCGAACGAATCGTGCCTGAAAAAACTCCTTCGTTCAATTCCAATAAATTAATTTCCCTCGTAAAAAAAAAAACAAGTTAATGTCCGTCGATCTAAAAATTGTATGTAATTCGTCAAACACTCGATCAATCGACAAGCGTTTCAAATAACACAAAAAATAGTTTTCAACGATACGCGCGCGTCGTCGCGACATCGATGCGCGATACGAAACCTGCGCCCACGGGGTTAATACAAGTGTAAACGCGATCGTACGATAATTTCGTCGAGCGATAAAGAAAACAAAAAAAAAGAAAAAAAGTGGAGCAAACGTACCGACGAACGGGAAGAGTGGGAGATTTCGGCAAAAATGCGAATGCACCGAGTACATTCGAGAAGGTGGAGGAACGACCGATTTTTTCTCCCCCTGTCCTTTCTTTTTTCCTTTTTCTTTTTTCATCTCTTTTCTTTTCTTTCTTTTTTCTTTTATATTCGCGAATAAGAGAGTGCACGCGCATTCACGGCCATATGTTCGGGCGAGATGCGCTTTCTGCTCGCTCGTCGTACCCGTCTCGTCTTTAGCCTCGCGGGGTTCCGCGATGAGTTTTCGCCTCGGGCTGTGGGCGCGCGAGTTGCATATGTCGGCTCACGCATGATCGTTCCGTCGCTCGTTCGCGCTAAACGCGGGAGTCACGCACGCACACACACACACATATATACATATATATATATGGCTCTATATATACGATATGGCTCTTTCGGCCGCGCGATTATTTCCCGCTGGAGAATGAGAAGTGCAGTATACTTTTGCGCTATATACGAAAAAAAAAAAGAAACGAAACGGGAGGTGCGCGCATCGTCCGGGCATAAGTGCCCCTCGAGGTAGTAGCCAGCTCCACCCCACCGAAAGTATTCGAGTATACGCAGTTTTTCGACCGCGCGGCCCACCTTCGTAGAGAAAACGGAGAAGAGCGAGATAAAAAATAAAAAAATAAAAAGGAAATATCGCTCTTCGCCGCGCTGTGCGTTTTGCCCTGTGATAATGACGGGCGGGGAACGGCTGGGCAAATTCAAGTAGGCCGCGCGAGTCTGGACCACGCGGCGTGCCGAGCGTGAACAGAGAAAGATATACCACAGCGTGGTCAACCCGGAGGGAGTATTCGCGAGAGAAATTAACTTTTGGTCAATGGGCCGAATCCTCTCGAGAGCCGAGCGATTTTTATGAAAGAAAAACGAAAAAAAAAACGAAAACGTAAATTTAAGCAAAAAACATACATTTTCATCCTTCGTTTAAAACAGTTTTTAAACGCGATTTTAGTTCATGATTTTCTACTTAGCGTTGTAACATGCCCATTAACCTCATTCTCTCTCTCTCTCTCTCTCTCTCTCTTTCTCTCTGTCTTTCTTTCAGGAAGATTATAATCGTGAACGATATTCTCACCAACGAGCGAAATCACCGGTAAAAGAAGACTGGCGGCCGTTTCGATGACGAATGCGCTTTAGCGCGGGAGTATCGCGAGAAGACAAAGATTCGCACGTCAAAAGACGGAGGAAACGAGAGGTAAAGAAAGAGACAGAGAGAGACGGAAAAAAAGGATTCCCTCCCGGCGAGCAACAGTCGCATTAGTTCGCGTCGCTCCTGCTGCGCGCAAATTAGACCCACAGGCCTTATTCGCACTCTCCGAAGTATGATCATCGCGTTTGCTCGCGAAAAAGCCAAAGCGCGAACCAAGGAACTAGCGAGAGAAAGACACAGAGAGAGAGAGAGAGAGAGAGAGAGAGAGAGAGAGAGAGAGAAAGAAAGAAAAGAAGGAAGAACAAGAAGAAGAAATACACGGAACATGCGAGCAAGAGGAGTCTGAGAAAGATATGACGAGGGGAAGAAGGTCCAAGGATAAGACTATAGTGACTGATATATAGATATAGCTGCGATATGGGAAACGTGGTACGGGCGAGGGTAAGAGAGGAGAATATAGTATAAGGACCTCTCGGAAAGATGCTGAGGAAGAGGAGGGAAGGACTACGCGATGAACGACCGCAATCAACGCAACACCGGCTCTCGGTCCGGCGAAAATTGCGTGCTATACGTATATACGTACACATACGTATATTTATAAATATATATATATATATAATACATATACCCAGAATGTATTATGTACCTCGAGTTGAAACGAGCGTGCGTTTGCGTTCTACCGTACTTTTACCGGTGTTTTCTACGTACGTATACACATCTACATATCTCGCGGGTGTTCCAACGGTGCGCACCCGGTCCCGGACTCTTCGGCCGGGTCAGCGAGGTCGGGGACTCCGCGAAACAGACGGCACGAGCATGAAGTCACTCCTCGAATGCCCGGAGACACGCGAGAACGACGTAAAAATCGATTCTCTCTTGCGTTGAATTATTTTCGAACGATAATAATAATAATAATAATAATAATAATAATAATAACGTTGTGTCGTTGTTGTTATTGTTTTTTTCTTCTTATTTTCTTTTCTTAATAATCACGAGCGTTAATTTATTATTTCGATTTGATTCGAATGGATATTGCGGATGCAATTATAATGCATTCATCGACGAGCGACCGAGAGTCGCGGTGTAGAAAATTCCTAGATTAGATTTGCGAACGGTGGAACGAACGGTCGCATAAATAATGCCGACAGGTCGGGAGCTATCTCCTTTTAAATAATTCCTCGATATTGGTTTTGACACCGTGCCCTCGGGACACGAGACGTAAATCATACGAGGCCTCTCCGAGATGCTCGTGTATATATGTATTTATATATACATGGTACGCTATGTATAGTCCATAGTATTTATACATATTATGTATATATGTGTGTGTGTATATATATATGTACCGTGAAAGATGATGAGAGAGAGAGAGAGAGAGAGAGAGAGAGAGAGAGAGAGAGAAAGCGTTTTAAGACTCGAGAGAGCCGGAGCCAAATCGACTCCTGTTCCGAGCATTGGCCGACGTATATAACGCCTTGATGTTCGCTCATTATCGTGACGTATCGCTCGTTTCTTAACGATCCCTTACGCCGTGGCATCGTCGAACCGCCAGAAAATACGTCAACGATTCTCACGATCACTTTCAACGCTTCTCACGCTTCTCTCGTTATATCGTTTCCGATCGTGCTACGTCTTTCGGCAGAGAGAGGGAGAGAGAGAGAGAGAGAGAGAGAGAGAGAGAGAGAGAGAGAGAGAGAGAGAGACACGGGCAAATTTTACAACGATCGTTCGGTATAACGCCTTCGAGAGAATCACGCGGGGTCAACGAACGAAAATTTCGGACTCCCCGAAGAGACCGAGCGAGCGAGTGCGCGATCGTCGAATTTATCGATCTCGCGAAGCAACGAACACGTATGTGATCTCGACACCGCGGGGGTGGATTCACAACCCGCTTGGGAGTGCATCTTTTCTACCGGTCTCTTTTAAACAGCGGGGGGGGGTGGAATTATACTTGTCGGTAGAGAGAGAGAGAGAGAGAGAGAGAAGAGAAAGATTTAATTGAGACGTCGAACTCCGGCGCCTCGGGACATTGCGATTTTTTCTCGACATGAATTACGAAGTACCGAGTCAAATTTAAGGAAACAAAAAATAATAAGTTCAATGAAATATTTCGAACGATCGTTAGACTTGTATTTTGCGATGATGAAAAAATGTGATGAATTTTTTCTCGAACTGTAATAATTTCGTGAGGAATCTCGGGCAAAAAATCTTCGATGGGTGGGACAAGCGTTAAAAGCTATTAATAGAACCGGCTGAGTAATTTCAATATACGAATAAAACTGGTAAATACGACGTGACTTTTTAAGAAAATAACTCAAGCGATACTTAAACAAATTACAAACAGCCCAATTTTAATAGCAATATCGTCATAACTCATTAGTTACCAATTCATTACCCGTTTCACTTCCCTTTTATTTCCCCATTAGATCATTAAGCCTCCGAGGAACACATAGAAATAGAGGAGTGGAGGATCGTTTCAGATGGTAAAAGTGTGCCTATAAACATATATATATCGGGTACACGTCATCATGTTGGACTCGTCGCGGTGGCGGCCGCGGCCGATCTTTTTCGAGATCGGACAAACAGGAAGATCGTAAACGGGTCTCGAGGTAGACTTTTCCCTCTCTCTCTCTCTCTCTCTCTCTCTCTCTCTCTCTCTCTCTCTCTCTCTCTCTCTCTCTCTCTCTCTCTCTCTGTCTCTTTCTTTCTCTCCGTCGCACTCAGAAGGCAGAAGAGGTAACTCGAAGAAAAAAAAGAAAGAAAACGAAGAACCGAGAGATTCGAGCCGGGCGAGAGAAAGAGAACGAGAGAAGTCCTCGATATACCGAAGGAAGAGGACGAGAGGCGAACGCGAAGAGAAAAGCCAAGCGAGCAAACGTTCTCGGGGCGCGTTTTATCCCGGTTCGGCGAGAACGCGAGTAAAGCGGCGACGAGGAGCGAGCGAGTGTGCGGGCAGAGAGCAACGCGCGTCCCATTACCGTCAACGGGCACTCCCGTTCGAGAGACGCCATAAAGCCATAAACAGGGCGACCTGTTAGTCGATACCAGTTAGCGTGGCCGAGTCGTCGCCGTCGTCATCGTCTTCGTCGTCATCTTCGTCTTCGTCCCTCGTTCTTCGTTTTGTCATTTTCTCGTTTTTCGTCGTCGTGGTCGTTATCGCGCTTCAACACGAATTTTACTGGCGATCACATCGAAGTGGAAGTCGAAACGAGCGAGAGAAAAAGACGAAGAATTGCCAAGATGCGAGAGAAAACAAAAATGGAATAATAAATGGGACGAAGGGACGTTGCGAGCCCCACGGTTGAGTGAAAAGAAACGAGAGGGTGAGAGAGAGAGAGAGAGAGAGAGAGAGAGAGAGAGAGAGAGAGAGAGAGAGAGAGAGAGACAGAGAGTGAAAGAAAAACAAAAATTAAAGATGTTTTTTTCTCAGCGGGTAAAGCGAGAAGGCGCCTAGTCGAAGCTCGGCGCGTCGTCGGATCGAGAATCAGAAGCGAGAGTGCCCGAGGGATAAACTACCGAGTGCGGCAATCCTAAGGGACGCCCACACATCGCGGCAACCCCGTCGTGCGCGAGATACTCTCTCTTTTCCTTGCGCGCGCCCGCGGGATTCTCCGTGAAGATTGGACATCGATGGGGCGCAACAACCGCCTGGGAAAGAGAACGAGGTGGGGAGCATAGAATGCAACAGGTTGATCAGAGAAGAAGAAGAATGGGGGTGAGGCGGGCATCGAATTTTTAACGCCCATAACGCAATTATTTACTCGCTATTTCATTTTCATAGCTCAACTGCTCAACGTTTTACGAGCCAAAGTCCGATCTAGAGACATTTTCCTAAAATTTTGTTTTCTTCGGCTGAAAACAAATTTTCCATCGTTCCTAATGCATCGAATATCCTTGAACATCCATTATTCTTACACCAGGAATAATCATTATTTCGTTGCACCACTTATTTATTCTGCCTTGAAGAAGAAAAAGAAAGAAACAAAAATGATTCGCTAATAACTGTAAGGCCTGAAACTATAAAGATGTCCTAAGGCATTGCCGCGTTTAATGGAATAAAAGTTCTCGGTAATTATTCCGTTAGTGACCATCATTTCCCCGTTATATCTAGGTTCACGGAATTTCGATGATAATTCGCTCGGTCGAGTAATGCTACCTCTCACGCATATCGTCACGATCGATCGTATATGTTTTATATAGTCGCAATATAATTTATGAGAAAACTAACACCAGACATATATTATGCACGTCTATGTATGTATATATATATATATACACGCTCGCAGTATACACCGAATGATAATATATAATAGGCGAGTAGTGTGAAGGTATGTAATCGCTACAGGTGGGAATAGCGTAGAACAGGCTCTCAGGCGGTATAAAAAAGCCACGTGCGTAGAGAGAACCACACTCACAGTGGTCAGCGAGAAATTTCGATAATTCACCGTAACGAATATAGTAGCAATTTGTGAGGCTGGGCAACATAATGACGAAATTGGTATGGGGAGAACAGTGCTATTAGACAAGGATGGACGATGAGAATATTTCTTTTTTTCTCTTTTTTTTCCTTTTTTTTATCTTTTCGTTTTTCGTTCTCACTGTTACTTCGCTAGACGCGACTGGCGTTAATCTCACTTCTCATAGAAATCACGATCATCGATCTTGCCAGTAACATCGATACGCCTACTACGCGATAGCACCAGTGTGTACGAACTCTTTTATTCGTGTAGACGGATCTTTTTATAAAACGCTACCTGGACTTACAAATTGATTTACTTCCCACGTTTCATCGAAACGAACCACCGCAATAATCACCACGAAGCACCGTATTACGTGTTTCGCCGACCCTTGATACAACTTGTGGCACGAGCCCTTCGACATTTCCTGGCTCGTGCCGAGCTGTTTCCGCTTCGTTTCGAGGGGACGGTTAATTGCACCAATTTTAATTTCTAGGGGGAATCGTGAATGCGAACGAGTGGAAAAACGACGTGTACTTCGAGACACGTGTACGAGGATATGGTTAAGCAGAATTTATGTAAACGTTAAGTAGAGGACGTGTACTTATACATACATATATATATATATATACATATATATTGTATATATTCACGCACAGGCAACGTGACGTTACTTTTTCACGTAATGGACGTTTCTCGAACGTACGCGTGCATCGACGCGACGCAACGTTTATTCTTCGACCAACGAAATGAAAAAATATGTTAGAAAAAATCAGGAGAAGAAACGACAAGGATTCTGAAACAGAGGCAATTCGTTTGATATTAATTTTCTTTGTACGATAAATCTTTCGCGACACCAACTATTTACCGATTTTCACTTTTTCCTGAATCAGGACCGATCACTGTACATTTAGCTTGGTGGATATCGACGATTCGATTACGTTTTAACACGATCAATTGAATAAAATAACGAAAAGCTGACTGTTATCATCGAAACTGGAAGCGATGGGTCTCGTTCTAGCCCCACTCTTTCTGAAAGATTCTTAAACAGAGGCAACGCGTTTGATATTAATTTTCTTTGTACGATAAAACTTCCGCGACACCAAATATTTACCGATTTTCACTTTTTCCTTAATCAAGACTGATCACTGTACATTTAGCTTGGTGGATATCGACGATTCGATTACGTTTTAATACGATTAATTGAATAAAATAACGTAAAGCTCACCGTTAACATCGTAACTGGAGGCGATGGGCCTCGTTCTACCCCCACTCTTGGTGCTGGCTCGTGCCTGCGAGTTCTCCCTCTGTCCTATCCCCACTACTACTCGCACCACCAACCCTACCGTAATCCCCTCCACTATTTCAAACGCTTCGGACTCTACTGGTACACAACTTGTAGTAAAATACTAAAACGTAAAATTATTCACAATTACGGATGTAATAATGTTAATTACGACGGTATAATTACTTCAAATTAGCCTTTACTTTACATCTAAGGAATTAGAGGCTTTAGTTTTCCAGAACAATTACTCATTAGCATAAAAAAAAAAGAAGTGTGCGGTTGTCGAGATTAAAAACGTGGCGAGTGGCGTGGGCGTCGCAGCGGAGAATGATGGAAGCCACGGTGGGGAACGTCGCTGCTAACGCTGATGTGTGCAAAGTGTGACGACGACTCGTTAAAGTTGGTCGAGAACTTTGTAAAAAAATTATCGTAATCGAAATCGCATCGAATCGTTTATCCAAGTAAGTGATCGAATAGTATATAAAAAGTGTACACAACTATCTTTGCAACACGATGATCGATGCCGTGACGGTAATGACATCCAATAAGTCGCGTTTTGCGGAGGTGAAACTTTTGACGTTTTTTTCAGCATTCCCCCGTAGCGAGGCAGGAGGGCGGCCATCTTGTTCATGTCGTTACAGGGGAGAGCGAAAGAAAATGAGGATTCTGGATCGCTCCCTGGCAAGTCTTATTTATTTTTGTAAGTCATGAAGCGGTGGTTATTTCTCGCGTGATCTTTTTTCATCGTCACGGTACGAAACTTCATGAATCGAAGTGAAGTTTTCACTATGTGAAAAACTTGTCGGTGTATACCGTAGATACTTGTTCCTATACATAAGAGACGCAAGTAATCATGCATGATATATAAGCAAATAAATACAAAAATGTGTATACACATGTATATAGATATAAATTCAGAGCGTTCTCCTTGACTATTGCCACTGATGATGGTAGCTCATATCTCATGTCTATAATATAATATTGTGTATATAATAGATATATGCGAATATATACGTACATGATGCATGATATATAATTATATCGTGCCGTTGAAAGAAAAGTCATTTGCGCTCTGCGAGGCGTAATGAATTTTGCTCGATCTGTAATACGATGTTTATTAATGGGCAGTGGAGAGTCAAATGTATTTCCGAAGGTCTCGACGGTAGAACAGCAAGTGAGAAAGCTCTTCAACGTGCAAAGTCCTGGAGAATCAAAGAGATACGATGAAAATGACTGGAAAAAAGTTATCATTTTAAATTGGATATTACGCGTAATAAAAAAAAATTGTGTACTATTTAAACGATGAAAACTTAATTTCAGAATTATTGAATTTTATTACCTGACAGTGTTCACTCTCATTTCGTTTGCATTTCTTTATACTCGTAGGTCATAATTGCGAATGAAAATGTCTCGAACATAATCGAGCGGAACGCAATTGTCTCGTGATCAAACATATTGAATTAAACTCGTCGAATCTTGGATTTAAATTATCAAAGGTGTATGTGTTATTCGCATATTTTATTCTTTGCCCTGAGTTTTACCCCAAGTAGCCTAGAAGATAATCCGCAATAACTGTTGAAAAAAATCATATTTACGATAGGAAATAACCACGATGCACTATCTACCCTCGAGCATTAATAAACTTCCCCCATCACGCTTTTTTCAAGCATTGTCCACTATAGCTGAGATTACATTCACACATACATGTATATTCGTTCGAGCTATGCGTGAGCTCATGACGAATGTGTAAGCGATTATGATTCGAGAATCCGCGTAATTCGTCGCGGCCGAGGCTAACTAAGGATCCAGTGGTGTTACATTCATCGCAACTCGTAGGTTACAGTGATTGGCCACCGAAGAAACAAACGCAAAAATACACAAAATTAATTATACACAAAATAAAATAAATTAATTCACACAGAAAATATTTAACCCGACTATTAAGGGTTGTTTAATAAATATCAGTTTGACTCCAAGAAATATCGTTCGTTCGACATTAATTTCATTGAATTACAAACAATTTTTAATTCTCATATTTTATTCTCATCGAGCAGCAATAAAGTAGCCAATAACCATGCCCTAAGACACAAATACATTTTGTCAACGATGGCAAGTGGCCAATAACCGTAACATCCGACCTAAACGCACGTTGTCACTAATGCCAAGTGGCCAATAACTGTTCCATCGCAGAGTCAACTTCGTACACGAGTCTCCTTCTTCAATCCTCCGTTCCTCGGACTCGGAAACGACGAAGGAGGCTTAAGGTGACTCGCCTCTGACTTCCCTGACAGATGTACCGAGCGTGAGTAAGAAGTGCGCTCACCATCGACCATTTTTCTTCTCCTTTTTGCCTCTTTTTTTTTGTTTCCTCGTCGTTCGTACGTACACCCAATCCTCGTCTCGTGCATATCCAATACACGCGTCTTTCCCTCTTCCATCTCACCCTCGGCCTAGCCACGCGTACTCCCTCCTCTATGCGATATAGTACGAGCACTAGTGGTATACAATATCGTACGTAGAAGACTCTCGGTTACGCGCCTAATGGTCGCTCGTTTATCAAACCCACGAAGCTCAAGCGCGCACCGAGTTCATTCGTAGGTCCGCGCGAAATACAAATGCCTTTTCTATTAATTCCTTCCGTTTGACACGCGTTTTACTCGCTAACACGAAGAAATGGCCACGTATTAAAATTCGCAATGATAAAATAATTTCAAAAAAAAAGAAGAAAAAAAGACAGAACATTTTTAAAATTGGCAATTTTAGTTCTCGCTTCCACCGCCAGGCTTCTCGATCTCGCGTGTCGCGCACGTAAGGTCGTCGGATGGACTAAGAAAATAAAGCGCGGGATACGGGTGTAACGTAACACGATAAAATAACGCGCGATTATTGGAATTCGCGACACATAAACATTCGGACAAATGTAAATACGTTGAACGTAAATTCCACGTGGCTAAGCGAGGGGTTCGCAACGGCGGGAGACGTTCGGTAACACGCGATTTCTTCGAGCGGGGATCCGCGTACATTTTCATCGCAGAAGCCGCGGACTTGTGTCTCTATGTAAAACGTTGCGCGTGTGTACGTATACGTGTGACGTTTCGCGAGGGTCACAGGCGTGCGCGCATGCGCATGCGATCGGGTAAATTCGAGTGGGCAGGTAGGAAGATAGGATGGTTAACTGCTGCTAGCACGCTCTTATTTATATCTGCATGTACGAATACGTGATCGCAGGTGATCCGGTGGCTTCCGGTTTTCCCTTCTACCTTCTCTCTCTCTCACACTCTCTCTCTCTCTCTCTCTCTCTCTCTCGCGTTCGAGCTGTTTCTCCTGCTCGCACGCACTCGTCTTTTCCACCGGCCACAGGATAGTGGTCAGTGGTTGATCATCGCGCGTTCTTCCAAGCGGTCGTTGTTTTCTTGCTCTCCTTTTTCTTCTTCTTTTACTTCGTTCGTTCGTTCGTTCGTTCGTTCCTTCCTTCGTTCTTCCTCCATTTCTTCTTCTTCTTCTTCTTCTTCTTCGTCTTCTTCTTCGTCTTCTTCTTCTTCTTCTTCTTCTTCTTCTTCGTTTTCCTCCTTCGTTACTCGTAGCTGGGCCCTTGGTCACGTACGCGAGAATCGCTCGAGCAAAAGGATGGGCGAGGCTCGCGCGGATCCAGACGGCGGCGTTTCCTCGACTTCTCGTTTAGCTCGAAGGACGTCAGCTCGGACGGAGAGACGTCTCGAGGCAACGGCAGACTGAGGAAGAGAGAGAGAGAGAGAGAGAGAGAGAGAGAGAGAGAGAGAGAGAGAAAAGAGAGAGACAGCTTCGGGGGCTGTTATAGCCTTTTTGAACACAAGCCTATCCACCACACGTCGGCCAGGCCTATTAGCGAACTTATTAGCGACGTTTGCTACTCCGATCGCTCGAGGGTTGGCGACTTGGAAGTCTCGTACGTACGTACGATCTTACCGTCGAAACTCAATACCACGCGCCTCGTTACAAAATTGGCAACCGTCGTATCGTGATTTTCACAATTGGTTCGCCAATGAATTCACGATCGATTTTTAACAACTTTAAAACTATTTTCGAATATAAAATTCTTTTCCTCGAGAATAATTAACGATATAATTCTTAATTAATTTCGTTATAATTATTTGTTTTTAATTAACGTTATTATTTCCTTTTTCGTTTTTTTTTGGTTTTATTTTGTTTTTTATAATCGTCGATTTCGACCTCGGCGATAATTTATATTCTCGTCATTTTTTCTATAAAAAAAGAAAAACGATATAAAATTTAAAAAATAACATCGAGACGAATTATTCCAGAAGTCACAAATTATAGTTGTCACCTCGGCTACCCATACGTTTTTCTCGATTGTGCCCTCCGTAAAATCCTGGCGCGGATATAAATATACATAAACGCGTATGCGTACGATCGAAAGATCGTGGAACATCGGTGCTTATATGTATATCACGTCCTCCAGCTTCTGCAGTCCGTGCGCATCGATCGTTCCTCCGCACTCGCGCGTTATATAATCAATTCATTTATTATTCCTTTTTTCATACTGTTCTCGAGTGCGAGAGAAAGAGGGAGCGAGAGAGACAGAGTAAGAGAAAGAAGAAGATACAACGAGACCCCCAAATTTAGTGCACCGTTGAACGTTCCCTGTTGGGGCTTGTGCGCGCGGCCACTTTTGCCGGACGGTAAATTAACGATTCGCATTCGAGTATCGTGTGCTCTCGCCACCGAGACTCTCTCTTCGAAGTCAGCCAACCCGATATCTTTGCTCGCCTTCCCCTTGCTCCTCTCTCTTTCTCTCTCTCTCTCTCACTCACTCTCAATATCGCGTTTTTCTTTTTCTCTTTCGTTAAGGTTATACTATTATAAGAAACGAGGTAGCGGGTTCCTTATCGGAACGAGAGCAATCGATCGTCGATTATCGATGCTTGTCTTGTGACTTGTATGTATATATATGTATATATATATATATATATATATATATAGAGAGAGAGAGAGATATATAAGTGTATACCCACCCGGCCAAGCGGTGGCGAGCGCGTCGGTGGTAAACGCTTGTAAAGGCAGCTGCGTGTTGTTTCGTTCAAGGCCCGTGAAAGACGAAGGCGAAGTCGAAGAAGAAGAAGAAGAAGAAGAAGAAGAAGAAGAAGCAGAAGAAGCCGCAGCAGGTGAATCCTGGGCCTACCGGTACCCACACACAAAACCTTCCACTCGATATCTTCGCCCTCGTCGTCGTCGTCGTCGTCGTCGTCGTCGCCTTCGAGGCGTCGCATTCTCTTCCCCTTGCATCGTACGTGAACCGACCTAATCGCCATCGCACCCTCTAATGACGCCTCCTCCTTTCGCTCCCACGAAATAAAAAGGGGTTTACCAAAGAGAATCAACCCCTCCCGATATTCAATTTAATTGCGCCGACACGCCGTTATTCAATCTAAAGAATGGGCCGAGGGGGAATCCTCGATGTTTCGACCATATATCGGATAACAAATTTTCGGGCTTTATATTATTATTAAAAAATGGGAATTTAATCGTTTAGAAATATTTTTTATTTTTCAACACGAGGGACTCGATCGATTTTTGTTTGTTTGTAATTTTGAACGTTTTATCAATATTTTTTGGTAATTAATTGATAATTGATTAAATATTATGAACCATTTAATTTCCATTTGAATCGTGGTTCAACAGTTTTTTGTTTCTATATTTATTATAAAATTATTAGATTTTCTTGGTAAAATTGTTATTTATCGAAACATTTTCGATGCCTCGAAATTCTACACCGCCGAATCGTTTTAACTCTCGAAACGAATGAAGATACATCGCATCGTCCTATCTTTCTTTCACTCGGTATCCTTTTCTTATAATTTTCTACGAAGGCTAAAAACAGCCCTTCCCAACCCCTTTCCACTCTCGAAGTACCTTGTTATCCAAGCGGTGGTAGAGCGTTGCGCGGCGATACGTAGACCCAACAGGTGAATATATACGTACAGCTTATTCGTAATCGGGACACAATCGCAACCACGTATCCCGTGGTAGATTCGCTCGGGAGTGTGTAATAGCCGAGTCGAGTCGAATCCTCGAAAGAATCGATGTATATAACATTGTACGTTCCGAACTACGAAACTACTGAGCGAAACGTATACAGGACGTTCCGGTCGAAATCGGCAATTTCCACTTTCCGATATCGTCCCTCGACGATTTTCTTTACAAATTCTTTATTCCTATTTTCAGCAAATTTAATTCCCGACAAATTTATAAATTTCTTTAATTTTTCTTCAACCTCGTAAATTATATATACGTCTTTTAATTTCGTATAAATTAAAACAAAAATAATAATAATAATTTATAAATTTTGATGATTAAGAAAATAGAAAGAAAAATTACGTGACTTTTAAGGGTTGTAGAAAAAATATTTAAAGAATCGCGGTTTCGTCGATTCGTGCCGAAACGGCCCATAGACGTACGGCGCATGCTTCGCGCGCATCGAACTCGGCAACAAATCAAAATATCAATTAACGCGGCGAAACGAGATCCAAAGCTCGAAACGTTGCAGCGGCCACAGCCCTTCTCTCTCTCTCCCTCTCTCTCTCTCTCTCACGTTTTCTCTTATATTCCACCCGAGACAGATTCGCTCGTGAAACAAGCGCGCCTGTACGAAGTTTCTCCGAAGTCTGCGGACCGTAGAGGTCTCCGCCATACGCGCGAGCGACGCTTCTTGTGGCATCCCGTTATCGGCGCGTTGCCGATCGCCTCGCGCCTCTCGCTTATTCGAACGATACCCGAGAGAGGAGCTCTATCTCTCGTTATATCCACGCGCGCGACTCCTATCTCTCTCTCTCTCTCTCTCTCTCTCTCCCTCTCCCGCTTTCTCACTTTCGCGATCTCGATCCTCGGAAAGACCTTCTCTCGCCTACAGGAAACGAGGGTCGGAAAGGACAGAAATTACGAATGAGAGAAAGAGAAAGAGAGAAAGAAAGAGAGAGAGAGAGAAACTACGTGAGATGCCGGCGAGTGAGAATTAACGAGAAGGCGAAAAGAACGCAAGGATGAGAATCAGGATCGCATGGAATAAAATCAAAGGGATGAGAAAAAGGCTGAGAGGGGGAGGAGGGATACTTTTACTACTAATACCGTCTCGAACGAGTAAGAGAGAAAGAGAAAAACAAAGAGAGAGAGAGAGAGAGAGAGAGAGAGAGAGAGACACAGAGATACGCAGTATCACTTTTATGTACATACAGATGTGTATAACGATACAGAAGAGAGGAAAAGTGAGAAAGAGATAAACCGCGCGTCGAGCGCTCTCGGAAAAAGGGACAAGGAAGAGAAGAAGGAGCAGGAGAAGAAGGGAGAAGCGGCGATTGGCAAACACCGCGACCATGAGGAAGAAGAGAAAGAGAGAGAGAGAGAGAGAGAGAGAGAGAACTGGCTCGTTTAGTTAAAGGAAGATCAAAGAAACACCGGCAATAATTATAGAAATATGCGCATTGCCGTTGCTGCTTCTGCTGCTGCCGAGACTCGGTGTGTGCGATTCTCCTTCCTTCGCGACGTCTTCTCGTTGTCGCGCTCGCGGGAACACACCGCGAGAAAAGGGGGTGTGTGCGACGCCTCGCGGGCACACAAACTGCTCTCGTGCGCCACGACTGTAACGTACGCGAGAATATCCCCCTCCTCCTTCTCCTCGTCCTCCTCCTCCTCCTCCTCCTCACGAGACACGTGACAAACCTTCTATCGGATCTTTCGAGATATTTCAACTTTCTTTTCGTTTCCGTTTGCACGGATCTTTTACGATTTTCTCGTTAATACAGTTATCTATTCGGTACGCTCGTTATCGAACGTCGTAATTTATAAAACGGGTCGCTTCACTCGACTTTGTCAGAGAAATTTGATGTTTCTTTTTTATTTTTATTTTTGCAAATTTGTTTTTTCTCGTTTTTTCGTTTAACCTAAATTTCGCTCGATTTGTTCGGTGAAAAAAAGGGCGGCCGAGTTTATAAAGAGACGGGCTTAAAATTTATGGGGGTTAACGACGATCGCGTAAAATATCTGGATCTCTTCTGGTTCAAGATCGGACCTCGAACTTTTCAACGTTGTTGTACGCAGCCGGTTCGCGAATAATTATAATCGTTTTATAACGATATAATGATACCCGAGGAGTTGGCGAGTAGCCGCGAGAACGGATAATGATAATAGCCGGAAGGGCGGAGCGGGGGGTCGAGGGAGTGGGAGACGTTGGGCATGCGCGCTTCTCGTTATTATTCTAATATTCGTCAAACGGCTGGTGAGGTGGCGCCGCGCGTTAACGAGCCAGCTTTATTATACCGTAATTACCCCGATATCATTTGAAATCCGAGTCACTCAATTATCCTCGCCGTTATCTCGTTCATCCGTTCGCGCAACGTTCTTTCTTAGAAATTAACAACATCAAGAAAATAGCGGAAATTTTCTACTTTCTTTTTTACGAGAATGAAAAAAATCCTGGTGTCTCCGGGGATAAGAAAAACAAGTGATTTTCGAACTTATCAATAGTTCGATTATCGGCAAAAAATGTCATTGAAAATTTTGTAATAATAAAATTTGTTTCTCTTTTTTTTTTTAACGGTCTCGTTTTTCCTTCGACCGGATCGGTTTTGACGCGAGTCTCGTGTTCTCTCGAGCGTAATTCACATCGACGAGAGGGAACTCGACGAAAATTGTCGTAGCCCGCAACACGTTGAACAACAATTATATATTTGGCGCTTCGCGACGTTGTACGCGTATATTTTACGTCCGTTGGACGAGAGGTTATCTTGGGGTAGGACGAGACGAGATGCGAAATACTCGTACCGTTATTAATCTCGCGCAACGCGCCACGAGGAGAGCGCGCTGCGACGCGAGATCGCGCGCGAGCTTTCGCTTCTCGTGACAAATGCGTAACACGGCGCGATCGCTCGCGATTTTCGACGAGAGAAACCAACTCCCGCCAAAAACTCGCGCGTCCACTCGATCGCCCGCATCACGCGCGTGCAAACTTTTTATTCCCGGAAATATCGAAATTTCTCGTAAAAATGTATCTCGTTCGCGAACTCGAGAGATAATTTGATAATTTTAATTCTAATTAAATAATAATCTTGCCTACGTTAAAACAACAACAACAACAAAATATCAATCGATCGTAAACATTTTTTTTTTAAATACATCGTTACCGCCGGTAGGACGAATTCGAGCGACGCGAAACGTCGATCGAACGAATTATCTTTCCCGCGGTCGTACCTACTACGAAGGAAATACCGTTCCGTTTTTCGCTCGAGCGAGAATTACAAATGTTAATCGAGACGCGATTAGGCTGTCTAAATAAAATATGGTTTATGGTGGTTGGACCGAGGAACGAAAGAGAAAGAGCGCGTATAAAACCGACAAGAGTCACAGAAAATCTCTTGCGTACGTATTCGTATCGGAAAAGTAGCGATATATAAATATATATATATATATATATATATATATAATATATATATATAAGTGTGGCTCTCGGGCGGCTTTATTACAGGATGCATCTATTTCACCGCGCTTGGTGCTACTTTTGCTGTATTATATAGTCGAGCAATGGGATCCGTCAACTCGCGAGAAAGAGAGAGAGAGAGAGAGAGAGAGAGAGAGAGAGAGAGAGCGCGAAAGGGAGAGACAGAGACAGAGAGAAAGAGAGAGAGAGCGAAACGTACGACGAGGACGACGACGGCGTCGGCGCCACGACGTATGTAATTACGCGATAATTCAAAACCGCGCGAGAGATATAGTTGAAACGGCGCGCGTACGACGACGATCGAGGCACCCGGGAGAGTCAGCCAGCGCGGTTCTCGTATAATTGTCGATTAGCCGATGGCGTATGGAGCGTTATTTCCAAGATTCTTGCGAGATCCCGATTAATGAGCTTGTGCCAACATCTCTCTGTCTCTCACGCGACGAATAACTACACACACACACATATAAATCTATACAGATTTATATATTTATATGTAATAAAAAAAATTACACACACATAACGCGCAATACTACACGGTACGATATTCGCGGAAACGGTAACTCTCCGTCGATTGATACAGCGGGCTTTATCGAGAAACAAGATCTATCGAGATCTACGTTCTATACATACATACGTACATATACAGACACACGTGGGCATGTACGAGAGACGAAAGAAATAAATACAAAGATTGATAAAAAATTATTGAACGAATTATGATAAATAGCCGCAAATCATTATGCTTTGCCGCGGTAATGATTAATTCATTTTATTATAATTTCGCCGATCTTACATGCGCGAACCTCCGTTTTACTATTAAATATGTCCGAGTGTAAAGGTTTTAGACGGTTTTTGTCCGGGATTTCCCTGGGAGTTTTCCGTATCGTGTCACGTACGACCGTGCGAATTTCCACCACTTTAAATCATTCGCTAATGTCCGCGATAGACACACCTCCTTTACGCGTGTGTATAACGCTCTTCCGAGAAACGGGGGAATATTTATAAAAGAAATATCAACGATTCTTTATGAATCGATGAACAAACAAAAAACAAACGGAAAAAAAAGATTGTAATATCGATTATAAATTATTAAATACTCGAGGAGAGTTACAATTATATTTTCGACGCAGTTTATTTCCTCGATAACGCGAATTATGAATTATTTTTTAAACAGAGGCAAGTATCGCCGTGTATGGGGGAAAAACGGAATTACTTTTTAACCAGCCTGATTAATTATTCTTCCATGATTCTTCCATTACTCGATTTCGCTTAATTTTCTCTCGAACGAAGATTCAAATACGGAATCTCACTGTCGACGATAAATTCAATCTACGGTGTTCTAAATAATTCGCGCTGCCGTCTCGCTAGCTCGGCCCGTGCATCTTCCCTCTCCCTCCTCGCTCTTTCTCACCCGTTCCTCTTCCGTTACCAAAACGTCTCAAGATTCTCGTGATTTCTCGTCGACGAATATTATCGCCCGGGAGATACGAGAAGCCATCGAGCTAGAGAAGTCGGTGGACCAAAAAAATAAACATAAAAGAACAAAGAGAGAACAAAAAATGTCGCTGACGTCGCGGCGCGTGCTTTCGCGCGTTCGCGTAAAATCGAGTAAATCACGACGGGGTTTTCACTCGACTCGGGTAATTTCTCTCGTCGCGTAATGCGAAAGGAGTAAAAGCACACAGCGGAGAATCTCCGCGGTATGCTTCGTGCTATATAGAGACGTCCAGGTGTCTCGCACTGGACGTAGGGGCAATCTCGCGACACGTTTGCGTACGAGAAAGATGAAAAGAGACGGCGAGAACGAACGCTGGTATAGGCGAACGTATATTTTGGACACCTGGAGGATAATTTAATGAATTTCGCGAGAGCCCGAGGGCACACTACGATATAAACGTCAACCGGTGAAACAGATATGACCCATATCGCGCTTTATCGCGCTGCGACGTTCTTGCGAAAGTTGTGCAATACATTTTCTTTTTTTTTTTCTTTTTCTTCTTCTTCGTTTTGTCTCTTGTTTTATTTTTAATTTGATTTTTTTGCCTCCTCGTCACGGTTTCGAGGATAGGACATAATATAAAGCGTAATAAGGCTTCGGCTCCTCCCTCGTGATATAAATTCGTTGTCGGAAACGAACGTTATTCATCGAATGTATTTTCGTAACTCGGTAATTAATTCGATCGTCGGAAAGTAGACGACGATTAATTATCGCGATGAATTAACGTCCGTTAATTATAATAACAATAATCATTATTATTATGGAGAAAAAAATTAATTATCCTAAGTTTTTCTAAAGCGATTCTTTCGTTTTTCGTTTTATCCGAGGATAGGAGACATCTGGAAAACATCGAACCGTTTCGAGCCACAACCCGCTTTCGTTATCCCGACCGCTTTCTCGAACAAGTGCCGCTGCGATTCTAATCTCTCGTTTTTCATTCTCGTACGTTTTACGAAACATCGTAAATCCAAGAAAGGCCCGAATATATACGTACGTGGACATACGTATACGTACATAATACCCGTTTAAGAGAACCTCCACGAATTTGCTACCCACGAGGTCGTGGTGTTTTCAACTTCGTCGTTGACACAAAAGAAAGAGAGAGAGAGAGAGAGAGAGAGAGAGAGAGAGAGAGAGAGAGAGAGAGAGAAGGAACAGAGCAGTCGTGAGAGTGCCAAGTGTTTAATTACACACGAGCGGAGCTTGTTCTTCTCGACACCTCACGGTGAAAAGCGCATCGCTCGCAGGCTTGCAGGGCACCTGAACCCAAGCTGGAGAGTCTCGTATATTGGACAACGCACGAAGACTGTGAAACAGGAAGAATGGAACGAGAACTCTCCTCGAGACTCTCCAATTGTCTCGCTTCCTCTTTCTCGCTGAGATAGAAAAGCTGAAATAAAAAAGAAATAACAAACAAAATAAGAAGAAGGAAAAATCAGAAAGAAACATCGGTGATAAAAAGAAAAATTGTTGAAAAAGGAAACGGGAGATACGACGATGGTATAGAGAGAGAGAGAGAGAGAGAGAGCGTGGTATAGGCGACGATTAGGTACGGCCAAAGGCGAGTTCAGCATTCGAGCGAGGGTAAGATAAAAGAGAGACAGAGAGAGAGAGAGAGAGCGAGAAGACGAGAGTATCACGCGCAAGCGCGATAAATTTTCTCTCGCGGAGAGTCAGGTGGACGATGGTCATCAGCGAGAGTCGCCCGGCGTGTGTTAGCGCGTAGCGCAGAGCACGAAACCGAAGCGTCGGCGGCCGCGTCTGCGCGAACCCTCGAACGCGGGAGAGGGGGTACCGCCTGGATTAACGAATAGAAGCGAGAGAGAGAGAGAGAGAGCGAGTCCTATATAGCGTAGTTTCGTGTTTACATATATATATATATATACACGTACGAGTTGAGCGCAAAGCGCGGTCCTGCCAGAGGGTCTCGCGAGGTTAAAGCTCTACGGACGTTTTCTCATGCGGATGCGAACGGCCTAGCCGACGACCTTCGACCCAACCGACCACAACTTACAAGTCCGGCAACGCGAGTCTCGGCGCTCTTAACCCTCTTGTTTCCACCGGTCCCACAGCGAGCGAGCTCTATGCAAGGATAATGCTGCTTGGTACGCGGGAGGCCATCGCGAACTCGCTAAGCTCTCTACGATATGCCCGGCATATTACACAGTACGTTTAATTTTTGTTCACTCTCTTCCGGTCTACGTGGAATACACGATTCACGCTGAGATTATTTCGTTGGTGAATTTATTCTTTTCTATCTAAAGGACATTCGCGATTTAGCCGTCTCGAAGATTGTAACGGTTGGTGGAAATTTTTAAAATTTTGTACGAGATACGAACGGTTAACGGTCGAATTTTTATTCGAACGAAATATCGCCTCTAGAGTCGAATTGTCATTGACTCGATGAAATATCGAACGTTGCTTTCGCTGATTCAGCCTTTTTCTTAGAAGTCGTAGTCGTGAAAAATCTTAATTATCGTCGAATTATTAATGGAGAATCGACGATTGTTTAGCGACGAGACTGCGCGTGTTCGTTTTTGCCCGACACTCGGGGAGAAACTCGAAAGATACGTCGCGAGACGAGATGACCTTAATCGCGAACCCTGGCGTCCCTTAATTATCTTTCATTGTCCACCCGCGGATGCGAGAGAGACGCTCTGCGCGCGGCGTCGCACATCGGATTTTATGCCTTATCATTGTCCACTGGTTATATTCACGACTTGCATGCGCATATTAGCTCTCCAGACGAGACGCTCCTTCCTTCCTTCTTTTTATTCAATTTCTTATTTTTTGTTTTGTTTTCACGACAAGATCCCTCGACGTTCTCACGGTTCTTGTCCGATAAAAAAATTCACCGAAATTCTTGCCTCGTTACTTATCGTCGAATTTACGATTAATTTTCCTCGATTAATATTTCTCTCGATATAAAATGTCTGTTGGATTTTTATCGAAGAAAACTAACGTATATTCTTGTCGTATTTTTTAATTAAATTATAAGACGAGCTTAAAGAATATGAAAAATTTATGTCGGGCGAGATTTTTAAGTTCCTTCCGGTGAATACGAGGCTCATTGTTACAGCCAGGAAGTAATAGACTCCTCGCCACCTGTGTACAGAAAGCACCGGAACGAATTTTCATTTTCCACCGTGCATTCGTGGATGCGCGTCGAGCGCGAGCCACACTGCCCGCGAGGAACGAGCCACGGTTCTTTATGAAAAGAAAAAGAAAATTTTAAAAATAATATAACAAGAAGAAGTAGAAAAGAAAAGAAAATAGAGAAAGAGACCACCCGGCCACCTGGCGGAGGTTCTTCAACCCCGGCAACAGGTCGCTCTTGGTCGAAGCGGAAAACAGAGGAGAGAAATCAAACCGCGGGTTTGAAGAAACAAAATAAAAAAAGAAATACATAAAGTCTCTCGTGAGACATACTGGAGCTCATCGCCGCGGCGTTGATATTCGATCAATATTTACACGCGACTCGTGGGCGTTTTGTATAAGTAAGAGAGCAAGACAGAGACAGAGACAGAGCGTGAGAGAGAGAGAGAGAGAGAGAGACACACACAGAAAAAAAATGATTTAAAAAAGTCAAAGAGATCCATCGCCTACGCACCGCGATCCGAGACAGCTGTGCTTTATGCTTTGCTAAGACAGATCGACGAAGCGAATGAAAAAGAAAAAAAAGAAAAGATAAAAAAAAAAGTCAACTCGCCCCGAAGGCTTCTAAAAAGTCTCGTCGAATCTCCGCGCGAGCTGATTTCCCCTTCCCGCGCATCACCATTAGGTTTTTTTATTTTCTTTTTTTTTTCTCGAGTAGCTGAATACGTGACAAAGCGACCTGGTACAGTGACAGCGCGATCGAGAGGAGTTTCTCGCCCACGCGCTATCAACCGACACGGATTTCTTTTTCCTCCTCCTTCACCTCCTTCCTCGAGTCAACGAGTAATAACAAAAAAAAAAGAAAAAAAAAGGCAAAGAGAACACGAATGAAAGAAAAGTAAATCTCGAATTTTTTTTTTTATTCAAAGGGCAAACACGTTACGGTTTCGTTTTGAGAGATTTTTGGAGCACTCTCTCGTCGTAGACGAGTCAGGACCGTTCGTCTCTCAACGAGTTTGATCGCTCGACGGAACAAACTTTTTCGAGATACGCGTGGAGAGCTCGGACAGCCTCGAAGCATCTTCCACATTTCAACTGTATCGTTTTTCCATCTGTCAACGATGACTCCGTCACAATTTCAATCTCTGTCAACATCTTTTTCTTTCTTTCTTTCTTTCTTTCTTTTTTTCTTTCTTTCTTTTTGTTTTGTTTTGTTTTTTCGTTAATGTTACGTATAATAGAACGTGCGCGTATAAGCGCAACGTAAATTACAATCTACACTAGTTGTCGTCCGACACCTGGTCTCAGCACCTGTTTACTATGTATACGAGAGACAGCACGAGAGCACACTCTCTCGTGTGTGTCCGACCGGCGTGTTCAATTATCTCAGCACAAATCCAGAAGCAACAAACTAGCGACGCATACGCGGAGGCTCCGTGTCGTGAAAGATCGTCGCTCGATCTTTCTCCCACTCGGTGAACCGCAGCGAGGAGTTCTCTTCCTACCTACAGGGTGATTAATTTTTAAATCGCGAATTTTACATTTCGTTGCGACGAACTCGAGCAAACTCTCGGACCGAACTTTTAGAACCGAAAAGCTAATTCGTTATGAAGAACGAAGAATTTTTGTAATAAAAAAATGTCGATGCCTCGTTTTAACGAGAACAAGCTGTATATTTTTCGAAAGAGCAATTGGAACTAAAGATTTATACAAAAAAACGCAATTTAATTTAAAAAATCAGGAATTTATTAATTTAGAAAATCGAACCAAACGTTGCTGATAATATTGGAATTTTTTTTTCTTTACTAAGACACCCGGTAGATATTCGTGGGCGTATTTAGAGGTAAGAAGTTGCCTTGATCCTGTTGCCACGTGTAACAATATACCCTCGAGATGTACGTACGTACTGGAATACCGTGTAACACAATGAGCAACAAAGCTGTCTTGGTACAGTTCTCTCTCTCTCTCTCTCTCTCTCTCTCTCTCTCTCTCTCTCTCTCATTCTCACGATATGGACCACACGATGCAGTCTCGTTTCCTTTCCGCAAGGATTCACTCTGAGCATGAGTAGAGTTTCTGGTGGCCGTGTATGAGAGGATAAGCCTTGTTCTCAGTAACAACTATACACGCTCGTGGTATACGTAGTACCGTCTGTTTTACTCTCGCGCATATAAACTCGGTTGAGTACCACCCGCGGCTACGCCGAGCTCGTAAATCCCGCGCTACCCTAGCTTCGGTATTAGCCGTATTGTTGCGAGTCCGAGCTTCCTTTCGCCCCCGGTGATTTGCGGCAATTAACGTTATGATTTGTTCGCGTAGCTGCTGAATGACGTTCCGTGGCCACCTCATGACCGAGCGACGCTAAATTTTGTTGTTACAATTTATACGCTCGGGAGTTGCACGAGGGGTCTATTGTGTCAACATTTCCCTCCTCCCTCGACGATTTTCATCGTAGCGATAATTTTTTTTTTTTCGTAAAAATGATTATTTTCTTGACGAATTAATAGTATCGTCGATTATGGGTAATTAATTGAGATTAATTAAGTTGATTTCAATATTTCATCGATTTTATCGAGTCTTCTGCGATGATTTATGATTTGATATTTTATTTTTAATCAACCTTGATCCATTCTTCAATAGTTTTATCGTCCACCGAAAGCTTTCTCGATTTGATTCAACGTTCGTTCGGCTTTCTTTCTCCCTCGCGTGGTCGAATGACACAGCGTGATTACTCAAATTTAACCAGTAACGAAACGCGACCCGAGTTGTCTCTCCCGGAGGAACCGGCGGAGAGTGGTGTGCCCACACGTAAAATTTTCTTACTCCAGCTGTGTTTCGTTCTCGAGTCGAGTGTCACATTTATATATATATATATATATATATATATATATATATTCTCTTTCGTATCTCGGTCCTTCTCGTTCAATTCCCTCTCGCAGAAACGCTTTCTCTCCGCAGCGAAGTTTCTTACGTCCCTCGTACGGCAAAATGTATGCCCCGGCCCGGGGCGACACTTAATCACGGTTAATTACGGGCGTGTGCTTTACGCGCGCGGCACACTCTTCTCGCCGTTCGGAAAGAGTCTTAGAGGTCGGAGAAATATAAATTCTTGCATTAACGTAGGTAACGTGTAAGTATGATTTTAATGAATGAGTAATTGAATTCGATCACGCTATATTTTTTGCGTCAT